>CAUYRB010045971.1:0-29234 GCA_963574695.1 Propithecus perrieri | reverse complement strand
CAACTAACCTATGAAGGAAAACCCATCAGGTTAAGAGCAGACTTCTCAGCAGGGAACTAAAGGGATTGGGTCCCCATTTTTAATCTTCTTGAACACAACAATTGCCAGCCAAGAATTCATATCTTGCAAAACTAAGGTTCATAAATAAAAGGGAAATCAAGACTTTTCCTGATAAGCAAACACTAGGGAAATATGTCACTACTAGACCTGCCCTACAGGAAATGCTCAAGAGTGCATTATACATGCAATAGCACAAGAGATATACACCAGTGAAAAACCATTGGAAAGTTAAAGCTCAAGGCCCTTATACGACAATAGCACAAGAGGGAAACAAAATAGCAAGATATCAATAGCAATGTAAAATCACTGCCCAAAGTGATTTTACATATTCAATATAATTCCCATCAAAATACCAACGTCATATTTCATAGATCTACAAAAAATAATGCTAAGCTTCAACTGGAACCAAAAAAGTCCCTGAATAGCCAAAGCAATCATAAGCAGAAAGAAGAAATCTGAAGGTATCACATTATCTGACTTCAAATTACGCTACAACCAAAACAGCATAGTATTGGTACAAAAACAGAGACATAGACCAACAGACCAGAATAGAGAATCCATAAATAAAACCAGATATCTATGACCAACTCTTCAACAAAGCAGACAACATGCATTGGGAAAAAGAAGCCCCATTCAATAAATGGTGCTTGGAAATCAGACAGCCACATGCAGAAGAATTAAAGAGGACCCCTGTCTCTTGCCATATACAAAAATTAATTCAAGATGCATAGAAGACTTAAATGTAAGGCAGGAAACCATAAAAATTCTAGAAGAAAACATAGGAAAACTCATCTAGACATTGGCCTAGACAAAAAATATATGACTAAGATCCCAAAGGCAAATATTATACAATACCAATAAAAATAAATAAATGGAGCTTAAATTAAAAGGCTTCTTCACAGCAAAGGAAATAATCAACAAAGTAAATAGATAATTTACAGAATGAGAGAAAATAGTCTTAAACTATACATCCAACAAGGGACTAATATCCAGAATCTACAAAGAACTCAAACAAATCAGCAAGAAAAAAATGAACAACTCCATCAAAAAGTGGGCAAAAGACATGAACAGAAGTTTTTCAAAAGAAGATAGACAAATGACCAACAAGCCTATGAAAAAATGCTTAACATCACTAATCGTCAGGGAAATGCAAGTTAAAACCACAATAAATACCAACTTATCCCTGTCACAATGCTCATTATTAAAAAGTCCAAAAACAATAGATGCTGGCATGGATACAGAGAGAAAGGAATGCTTATACACTATTGGGACTTCAAATTAGTACAACCTATATTGAAAACAGTATGGAGGTTCCTCAAAGAAATAAATGTAGACTTATCATTTGACCCAGAAATCCCACCGCTGGGTACCTACCCAAAGGAAAAGAAGTCATTTTATCAAAAAGACCCTTGCACTCAAATGTTTATCCCAGCACAATTCACAATTGCAAAGATATGGAATCAACCTAGGTGCCCATCAACAGATGAGTGGATAAAGAAAATGTGTATATATATATACACATACACACACATACCATGGAGTACTACTCAGCCATAAAAAGGAATGAAACAATATCTTTTGCAGCACCTTGGATAGAACTGGAAACCATTATCGTGAGTGAAGTATCTCAGGAATTGAAAAACAAACAACACATGCTGTCACTAATAAGTGGGAGCTAAACAATGGGCGCACATTGGCAGAAAGAGATGTAAAGTACATTGGAAACAAAAAAGAGGGGAGGGTAGGAGGAGACTGAGTGATAAAAACTTATGTATTGGGTACAATGAACACTATTCTGGTGATGGGCACTCTAAAAGCCCTGACTTAAACATTATACAATGTATCCATGTAACAAAAACATTTGTACTTGTACCCCCTTAATATTTTGAAGAAAATAAATACTATTTATTTATTTGTCTAATCAGTGTTTTTTAAGTGTTCTTTTTCTTCTTTTGCAGGGATGCGGCATCACAGATGCCTTTGAAGTTCTTATAAAAGCTATTAGATCATTGAACACATTTACAAGTTCACGAATAATTTTAGGGGCTTTCAGGTCCACTGAAACCTACTGATGGAGTAGATCAAGACTAGGCCAAGACTTTTGTTTTTAATAATACATGGTAAATCTTCTGTAGTAGGAATATTGCCCATATTGCTAATTGTTATTAACCTTCTAGTGTAGATGTCTGATACTGCGGTTGGTTGAAATGTGCTAAAAAATAAAGGTGAAATCTTTGTTCCAGAAGCTATATAATAGTTTTGACAGAATACCACATGGAATAATACAAATCAATGTAAAACTGTTGGTGAATTTTCACTTCAGATAGAATTTATTTGTATAATGGTGAGTGTAAACTTTTCAATCCATACCACCGTAGGTCCTTTCCTGAAGGACAAAACAGCTAACGAGGGGAGAGTACAGCTCCAAAATAAAGAGAAAAACATTATAAATGGTACCTTTGCCTGATAAATAAATGGATTGAATTTTATTTCTAAACATGAGAAAATACTTTATCTGTCTTTTCATGTTTTCTTATTTGAAATACGATTAATCTGCCTTGTTTTGGAGGCTGTGTCAAGGATAAGCAATAGGTATATAGATAGGAATGAACAGCATGTATCCGTAACCCAATGAAACAATATTTTGCTGACCATTCTCTTTGGAATGAAATACATTCAAGAGTTCAATAGAGGTAACAGTCCATCAGGAATTATTTTTAAAAATATATGGAAATACAACTCCTTAGTCAAAATTGGAACAAAATGAAGGAGGTCATTATTTGCTACTGCTGATTCATGTTCATTTGAATATTCCTTTTTGGATAAGTTAGTCCTGTTGGTTTTTATTGGAATTTATAATTGAATTTAGTGTCCATTTAGTGTCCTGTTTATAAAATGTAAGAACTAAGAAAATACCTAAGCTATCTCCAGGTGAAAACTGATTGACAGTACTATTTAAATTTAAACAGATTTCTGTGGTATACATATAAAGCTATTTCAGTCTGGGCTAGTTCACATAATGAGTTAACTAGTAGGGAAACCAAGGTTGCTGATTTAATCTCTTAAAAATGTCTCACCTGGATTGCTGCAATTCCCTTCTAATTCATCTCCCTATTTTATTCTCACTACAAGCAGTCTATTCTCAGCCCAGCAACCAGAGTGATTCCTTTCAAAAACCTGAAGTTGGATCATGTCACTGCCCTGCTCATAATCCTTAAGTAGCTCCCCATTTTTGTACAGAGTAAGGACCAAAATCTTAAATGGCCTACAAGTTTCTCCATGGCCTGGCCCCTTAACCTCTGATCTCATCTCCTACCATTTTTTCCATGTGTATTTGTTTTCAGCCGCATTTACTTTATTGCTTGAATATGTCAGATACCTTCAGGCCCCTGCTCTAGCTGAGCCATCTGCCTGGAATGCTCTTGCCCAGATGTCTACTTGGCCAACTTCTTCACCACATTCTAGTCTTTGTTTCCCAACTCACCTGCATCCCTTCCCCTGACCCTCTTTATCCTACTGACTTATTCTTTTTTCCTTATAGAATTTGATAACTTCTGACAATATTTATACTTTATTTATATATTTATTACGTGTATTGCCTGTTCCCCAACCTCCTCCAAAATGTAATCTCTTCAAGGATGAGTATCTTACATAATGATATATTCCAAATATCTAAAATAATACTTGGCACATAGAGGGTTCTCGATAAATACTTGTTGAGTCAAGTGAATGAATGGATTAGATTAACAGTGCAGCCTAAGAATTTCTCACTAATTCATTCTGGGGCTACACAGATTAATAAGAAGGTTTGGTCCTATCTTCCAAAAACTAACTGACTTTACCTCTAACTTTTGGGACTATATTAAAATGTTTGCAGCTAATCACAAAGAGGCCTGAGTTTCCAGAAGGAGCAGGGATGGTTTACAAAAGCTATTCTACTTTGGGAGAAACGACATCTGTTGCCAGGATTTCAGTGATACTCCAAAAATGTAAACTACTGTCTAATTCTTGAACTCAGAGTGACACCCTGATGCTGAGCCCTGCCCCTTTCTTAAGATAGTGAATTGTCAAGGAGCTAGGATCCAAATTAATTGAACCATTTGTTAATGTGTCAGAAGACTTAGCTTTAGGACCATACTGGTCTAGGATCATCATAAAGTATGGAGCTACAAGGAACAAAGTAGCATAATTTCTGCATTTCACAAATGAGATTAAAGCAGTAGTGTCTTTGTCGTTTTTCTGCTACTATAACAGAATACCATAGACTGGATCACTAATAAAGAAAATATTTATTTGGCTCATGACTCTGGAGTCTGTCTGGAAAGTCCAAGAGCATGGTGCCAGCATCTGGGAAAGGTCGTCCCAGAGTGGAAGGCAGAAGGCAGAGGCAAGCACATGAGACATAAAGAGGAAATAGGGCTGAACTCATCCTTTTATCAGGAGCTTACTCCTGTGATAACTAAGCCACTCTAGTAATAATGACATTCACCCATTCAGAAGGACAGAGCCCTTGTGACCTAATCACCTCTTAAAGGCCTACCTCCCAATACCATCACACTGTTTTGGAGGGGACATTCAAACCGTAGCAGTTAGGATTAAAAAGTTAGTGTCCTGGATAAACATGTCAGGGGCCTAAGTTTGGAATCTCAGGTGGTCGCAGATACATAGCTGTTGATTTCTGCTGTCATAACCCAGACACCGTCTCAGCATTGTCTTCCCAAAGGCTCAGGTGTCCCACCCATGTTGAAATAAATCCTTTCTTGTCGAACATCCAACTTCTTCAACCCAGTCAGTCAGTGTAAGTGCTGAGACACAAAGGTTTATTGATGTGGTGAGCCAGGACCTCAGGGCCACGTGAGAGGGACACTGATAAAGCTTCGGGTCACAGACAAGTGCTGAGGTCCCCAAGAAATACCTATATGTGCCTGTGTAGAAATCTTCTGGGATCTTACCTGGGCTATCTCAAATTTGCCGTTCGCCTCCCCACTCCAAGAACGTTTAAAATGGCTGATTCCCCATCTAAGTCTTCTCCTTTTAGACAAAAGAATAAGGAGGAAAATATTTTATACAAACTAAATATATCTAGGTAAGTTTTCTGCTGTATTTTTCTTTCAGTTTCAAGCCACTTCTGGGAAATAATTAGGTTTATCTGACATGGTACTTGAAAGATTAGAAGTAATACCGTATTAAAACTGCGTATAATAACATGAAAAGTAAAAAATGGATTGTAGAAGGAACAGGCTCAGATAATCCTAGTATACAGCTGTTCTGTTTCTTCCACAGCAATTCACTTTATTGATAGGTACATTACTTTTAAACCTTGATTACAGTCAAAATTATAATTGGATAGATTATCCTAGTGAATTCTTAAATCCTGACTAAACATTGCTTTTATTATTCCCTAGGAGACCTTCATTACTTGTTAGCTGCAGATGAATTTTAATGTTAAGCAAAGATTTTTGAAGCAAATATTCCTTAAAATATATAAGACATTCTAGAGGCCATTGTAAGTGACTTTTAAATTTTACCATTATAATACATAATATATACAGCTACTATTGCCTATTTAGACAGATAATTAAAAATTGATTATAATTTTGGAATAATTGGAAGACCTCTGTAAACCTGTCAAAACTAAGAAACTTATCATCTAGCAGAATCCTTCAGTTTGATATTCTCCCATTAATATTTTTAAGGTGCTACTTTCAGAAGAATGTATTCCAGATTTTTAGGTTTAATAGCAGTAGATTTTCTTATACTCACTGAAAACTCAATTTTTTTCATAACTTAGTACCCATTGGTAATCCATTAATAAATACATTAATATTTATCAAATGAGAAGAAAAGTCTCTTTTAATATGCTTTTATTTTTTTTAATATGCTTTTAAAATGTCCTAAATATGTTTTGCCCTCCAATTCAAATTAGCTTTCAAAGGGCCTTTATAACTATCAAACTGTCACAACAATGTAAATTATGTAGTAAAAGAAATTATGCAGTGATTTAAATAGAACTTCTTGGATGTTTGGATGAGTTGGTGGAAGGCTTTGAAGACCAGAGATCCAAAGCAATTCCCTAGAGCAATCGGTATGTTCTTAGATTACTTCATGTGCCTGTTGGCAAGTGGGACACAGAGTATGCCTGAGTGTTGAGTTCAATGGTCCAGCAATGGAAGAGACAAAAGCTATCTAACTTACAAGGGAAAACTAGAGAAAACAAGGGGGAAATGATTAGTACTTGCACATGCATCACGCTGAACTGTAAAACGACTGTCAATTTATACTTTTTCTATTTTTATAATTCCTTTAACAAATATTTATTGAAGAAATGTGATATAGTGGTGGGGACATGTGGGGGAATTGATTTGGGTTCTCTTAGGCCTGTCTTCAGATCTCAGCTCCACCAATTAGTGTCTCTAAGCCTCAATTTTCTCATCTGTAAAATGGGGGTAATGCTGCTCCCTTGCAGAGCTACTGTGCATGCTAAAGGAGATATTGTGAGTAAAAGCCTTATCACAGGGTCTGACAAATGGTTAGTGCGCAGGATAAGTTAATTCCCCTTCAGTCTGGCCCTTTCCACACTCTGCTCTGTCCTGTCCTCTGTGTCTCTTGTGTCTCAGTGTCTCTTGTCTTCCCTGACAGCCAAGGCCACTCTTTCTTCTTTGTAAGTTTCTCTACTCTGAAAACCCTAGGATTACATCTATACCTAAGAAAGAGTAAATTAAAGAGCCCCCTGCCCCCAATATTTGAGACTCAGCTCAAGTCACCCTCTCTGTAGTAGTTTCTCTCTGACCTTAGGTGTGGTTTCTTGTCTTTGGACTTTTTCCCAGTCACCTCCTTAGAGCCTCAGTTTTTCCAACACTGAGCCTCCATCTTCTCCTTGCCAAACTCCCCAGCCCCCACTTTATTCCCTTCCGTATTGGCTTGTGCCTTTCAAAATTCTTGACTGTTTTTTATGGAACTAAGCCACCCTTCCCCATAGCAGCTTTATTGGAGCACTAACTTGGGTCTTTTGCCACACCACTGGAATTTCCCCTGAACTGTGCAACTAAGGAAGTAAGTGATTGTGCACGTATTAAGGGTTGGCGTGGCTCCTGGTTCTTGTCCCACTCAGTCTACAGGGATCTGTATCAGGCCTGTCCACTTCTACAGCATTCTTGAAGGTACAAAGGTGACCAAGACCACTTCTTAGACTTAAGGATCACATGATATAATAGAGCAGGAGTCCCGAACCTATAGTGAGTTGTATAACTATTTCATTATATATTACAATGTAATAATAATAGAAATAAAGTGCACAATAAATGTAATGCACTTGAATCATCCCCAAACCATCCCCTCCCCCTAAGTCCATGGAAATATTGTCTTCCATGAAAATGGCTCCTGGTGCCAAAACGGTTGGGGACAACTGTAATAGAGGATTTGAGATGTGTACATGACTAAGGACAAGGCAAGGCAGGATTAAGTGTGTCAACAAAGTACAAAGCACTGTATGAATTCATAAAAGCAAAAAATCACATTAGCTTGACACATTTCTGAACTGCCATGTTGAAAGTGACATTTGAGCTGGGCTTTCAATGTTAAATATCAACAGACAGATAAAGCAGAAACGTGGCTAGAACAGAAAAGCAACATGAACAAAGACACAGAGGTAGTTAAATGGTACCAAGGGAAGAGAGTAAGAAGTGAGGGGGGAGGCTAGGAAGAATCTGATCTGGGTCCAGATTATGGAAAATCTTAAACTCCTGGCTAGGGGAAAAGCACTTGATATGACGGATATTCGAGAGTGGAGCCACATGACCACACAGATTATGCCCTGCCAACTCCCAAAGGGTCCCATTAATATATACTGGGGGTTGGCAAACTTTTTCTGTCTTACCTGGCCATATAGTAAATAGTTTAGGCTTTGCAAACTATGTGATCTATGTTGCAACTCCTAAACTCTGCTTTTGTAGCTCAAAAAAAGTCATAGACAACATTTAAACAAATAAGTGAAGATGTGTCCCAACAAAATTATATTTACGGACACTGAAATCTGAATTTCACAAAATATTACCTTTTCTTTTTTCAACCACTTAAAAATGTAAAAAAATGTTAAAAAAATGTAAAAAACAAAAATGTTCTTAGCTAATGTTCTTAGCCACACAAAAACAGGCAGCAGGCCAGATTTGGCCCTCAGGATATAGTGTGTTGCCTCCTGATATAGACGCAATGTGAATGACGTTCTTGGAGCTGCAAGACACAGGGGCCATGGTGCAAAACTATTGATGGTGCTTATTAAAGACAAGCATGATACTGTCTAATCTGGATAAGAAACAGATGAGTGGGAAAAGAGATGTGAGAAAAGAATTCAGTTCTGAGGCTCCTGCCATAGTTCAAGCAGTGTATGTATGTGTGTGTATTTACAATATTTTTGACACATTTCTGAACTACTATATAAAAAGTCACATTTGAGCTAGGCTTTCTGTTTTTGTATAGCTATTTTCAACTTGGCACTATGACCAGCTCTCTGAGTGTCTGTTGAAAAGACAACAGCAGAAGTGTCTAAAGAGAAGAAAAAGAGAAAAGCAATCATTCTCAAGGTTATAATCTTTGGTGGGGAAAGTAACCCAAACCCTTGAGTGGAGACAATAGTGTAAGTTGTAAGCTAAAGAAAACAAAGGAGCATTCATTTTGCAATAATCTGCCCCTTTTTTATCACAACATCATATAGAACATCTTATAAAATTCATTGTGCTTTCTGTCACCTTCCATTTCAAAAGCAAGCACCGGGCATGTTTCAGAATGTTGGTTCAGTGAATTTCTGTCGCAGAAGCTTTATCTCGTTGTTGATATGCTGTCTGCATTCCAGCATGTGGCTGGGGGTATCTATTTGTGTCTGGCCTTTTTAGATCCATCTTCTTTTGTTCTTCACAGTAGAGCTATGTCATTCTTGCCAATGACTAGGCAGAAAAATTCCATGACAAGGTTTAATTAGAAAATTCTCATCTATATTTTTATGTGTTGGTTACCCTAATAGTCACAGGTTTATGGTCTCAATCTATGACCTTTAAATGACTGTAAAGATGCTCCTAATATTTAGTCTGTGTGTGTGTACAATACAGTCACTAGCAGCAAGAAGCATCTTCTGATCTAGAATAATGGGTGGAGTTTCAGCAGAAGCAAATATCTGCTTAATATATAAAACACTTTTCTATCAGATATACACAAATGAAATGAACTTTCTCACTGATAATAAATGGCATGCTATCACAAATTAAGGTGAAATTCTCCAAAGGGACAGCATGTTAATTTGGTAGGGAATTGGAAGAGGTAACTTGGACTCCTTCTACCCTAATGTTGTAGAGTTTTGCTAAGTTTTCTAGAGGACCCAAAACATATTTTAATAGTGGAATCTATATATTTGAGTATTTTACATTAAATTTATTTGAAAGATTAGATTTGCTATTTATAAGACTTTTGAATAGGGAAAATTGACAAATAGAATATCATTATTATCATTACTAACACTAACATTTTATCATCATCAACAACCTTGAGGTGACTAACAAAATTATTATGTATAAATTCAGTATCTTTTTGAAGTCTGACAACAAACGTATTCATTAATTCCCCAAATCTACAAAAACTAATGTTATTAAAAGATTTCAATATATCCTTAAATATATACTAATGAGACTTTTCAAATAGCTGATATTTTGAATATCATTCCTTGTGCTTAATACCCATGAATCCTTGCAAAAACGGTTGACTATGTCACACAATAGCCAATGTCCTCCAGCAACAGAACATAAGATACCACACAAGCTGCCAATATTGGATTCATTCATTCTTGAATAAATTTTTCCTTTGGTAATCTTAAGTGTTTGCTATATATCTGAATTTCCTTGGCATTTTCTTCATGCTTCATACATAGAAAATAAACCAATGCAGATACATAAACATCTTTCTACTTCACTGCTTAGGTATCACAGCTGTTAAGCTAGGAGGTCTGGAAATGGTACCATTCTCTATGGCTCTAACAATGAGATAACTTTATAAATATTGATATAAAATGGGAGTATAATTCATTTTATCTTATCTGGGCAGGTTTTCCATGCTCCATACTGTATTATTCATGTACTGGCATTTGAATGGTAGCCTACATTTGGAAATACTGCTTACAAACTTTTATACTTGAGACTCACAAACCTCTCTGATGTGAGCAGAATATGTATTCTTTCCTCTATTTTGTGACTTTCAAGGCTGAGTTCCAGAGCAGATATCTGACTTACTTAAAGCCACATGGGTAGTGATTGGTTCAAACAGACCTATGCCCAGTCTTGCTGAATCCTACTCCTATGCTCTCTATATTGCATCACTTTGCATCTTAAGATCATTCCGAAGTTGGTTGCTGTGGTAGACCTCAGGAGTGCTCACCAATAGCCGGGTGTCCTCTCCTAACAGGGCATTTAAGAGACTACACTTCCCAGTTCCCAGCCAGCCCTCTTAACAGTTAGGTGGGACCATGAAACTAGTTCTGATCATTAAACCATGAGCAGGAATGATGTGTATCACATCTGGCCTGAGTTACGTGAAAGCCTCGGTGGGATCTTTCAATACTCTCATTTCCCCTTTGGTGGCAAGCACGGAAGCCATATGTTGAGATGGTGAAGTCATAAGATGCAAAGATCCCAGATCATTAAGTCACTGCATGGAGGAGAGCTATCCTGGAGAGTCATCTGACTTAAGCAGACTTTGACTGAGGAAGAAATACACTTTTTCAATTAAGCCACTGAGATTTAAGTCATAGCAGCATAAGCTCAGCCTATTCTAATACAACTCATCCAGATCCTTTCTACAGATGCTATCAGCAGTAGATCAATATTATCTCCCAATATACCATTGTCTCTGGTTAAGATGTTAAAGGAAGCACAAAAATTGCTCTTTGATACTATGGAGAATAAATAAAGCAGAAGGTGGCAAGGAGTGGTCAGTGTTTATGTGCTACTGTTTTAAATTGGTGGTCAAGGAAGATCTCACTTAAAAGGTAACATCCGATCGATGACTTAAAGCCATGCATTCTAGGCAGAAAGGAATTGTCAAGCTTTGATGTTTAAGGAGCAGCAAATAGGTCAGTGTAGCTGGAATACAGTGACTGAGAGGGAGTAGTGGGAGGAGCATTGAGGTCAGAGAGACAAGAACAAGGCATCTCCTGGGGAGCCTTCTCAGCTATTGTGAGGACTTTGGTTCTTACTCTGAGTGAGACCAGAAGCCATTGGGAAGTGTGGTGCAGTGCAGTGATGTGGTTTGATTTATATTTTTAAAGGATTGTTTTCTAAAAGCATATTTATGGCACTGAACAAGTTATTTGCCATAGATGGCGTTGCAATATATTGGTGGCTTTGATCATGTGTTTTTTGGCTCCATGAGTAATTCTGATCAAACCAATGCCAGTGGTAATAGTTCACAGTGCACATTATATTGATGATAATCAGATTTCTATCTAAGGTTCCTAATACCCTAAGCTCCAATCTCCTGATCTGAAACACTTTCCGTAAAGCTATCAAAGAGATCCTTGCAAGAACCTTTACCCTCCAGAGTCTCCACTGTAAATCATCAAAAATAGTTGGATACAATTTCATAGCATATGAACCCATCATTTGGAACATTCTAGGTAATGACAGAATGAATGCATTTCTCCCAAACTGTTTACTTTGCCATTTCCACCTAAATACCCAAGACACCTTTGACTCAGCACCTCAAAAAATAAAATCATTCTCCACCCTTACCTACCTACTCTAGAACTCATGCCCATTATATTCCTTTTCTCAGTTCAGAAAATCCCCATTACCAGAGTAGCTCAAGTCAGAAACCCCAGACATTGGTAATTGTTTCTAAAGATTCTTTCTCCTACGCACCTCTCAAATCCACCTTTCCCACAACCCAATCCAGCCTCAAATCTAGCCCTCATTCCCTCTCATGTGAATTGCTGGAACAACCCCTAACGGGTCTCTAAGGCCCCATCCTCTCATCTCACACTGCCACAAAAATCATCTTTCTAAAATACAATTCTGGTGTCTCACTCGTCTCCCTGCAAGGAATGACCTAAACTCGTTGGCCTTAAAGATCCCTCATGGGTCCTTTCGTGGTTCATAGGCATGATGATTGGGCTTTCACGCTCATCTGTGAGATGTGCCTCCCTGAAACCTTACTACAACATCAGCATATTACCTGTCTGATAGGAAGGAATACCAAAAAAAAAAAAAAGATTCCTTGCGATCAATTTCCTGCCTGTGTTTTTAGCCACATCTCCTGCCACTTCTAGTTTGCCACATTTGCGGCAGCCACACAAAGCTACTTGTTTTGCAGTCATCCTAAGCTATTTCACACATCCATGATTTTGCAAATGGCATGCCCTCTGCTGGAGTATTTTCTCACCTTCTCTAACTGGCAAATTCCTCTTGCTTTCAGCTTCTGTTTGTATGTCTTGTCAATTGTGAAGTCTTTCGTGACCTCACCTTCAGGACCCCTGACAGGTAACTTTATTTCGGTGGTGACTTTGAGAGCTTACATCTGACACCCCTACAAGACAACTCTTCGTATGCCAATCCCCTAAAACAAAAGCAAATACCTAGCGGGTGCTCAATCTGTATTGATTGAAGTAATAACTCTAAATACCATTCTGGTTCCACTGCTTGGTGTTAAGATAATTAGGAGGATGTCATATCTGTATCTCAGTACGCATCCTGTGATGCTCAGTGGATGGAAAATGATGTCATATTGTCATATCCTTCATAAGAGAAAATGTAGTAATTTGTTTGAGCTGTTTGTTTGGTAACTTGAAAATGAACAGTATTTTAATTTCTAATATGTTCTTACTCAGAATGGGTTTTTTGGCATTTTATTGCCCCAAATTGATTTATTTTTGTAATTCTTCTCTGGATAACAGCCATTGTTATTAAATGATTGCCATTCTTCTTAGGACTGACCTCATTTTCTTGTGCATGGATGCTTTGGCTATAAATGAAAAACTCGTTAAGAAAAATCAGCCCTTGGTTTCTTGGTTCATGTGGAGATTTGAATTCTGAAATTTGAGTAAGGATAGATTTCATTTAAGAGAGTAACTACTCTAAAATTAATGATCAAATAATGGGAAACGTAAAGACTCCTAATTTTTCAACGGGATTACATTTCTGCAATACAACATTGTTTGATATTTATATTTGGCTCTTTTTTTCTTACTACGGTACAGCATATGTTCCAAGATGGGACATTGCTGTTTTTGCCTCATCAACTTGAAACCCCTCTCTCGTCAGCATAAGGCATGTTTGGTTGAATACTGCAATAATATGCTGTTCTAACCGGTGGCTGAGTCATCTGTTTTTACAGGATTGGTACTGTAAGGAACTGAGACATATGTCTCATGTGTCAAAATTGAGTGTGAATTTTAAAGCTGAAAGTAAAATGAACCCTTCAGCATACTCAAGTGAAAAATCACAGCAACCTATGGGCTGAGAGTTTTCATAACTACTATTTGATTTTTTTTTCCAAGTTGCCTTATTATACTCTTTGTATTTTCATACAGTGAGTAGAAAAATCCAAGCTCAAAGCTGTTAGTGGTTATGGAAAAAGATGATACTAGGAATAATACTAGTTTCCCTGTGATCAGCTATAAACGTTGATCCTTTGGTCTCCAGGGACATCATTTACTTGTAGAGTTACCAGTGGTCAAATGAGGGGCCTGGGTCATTTTAGCAAGCAGGCACCCACCTAGGCTGGGTAAGGAAACCAGAGAGGTCAATGCACCTTTTGAGCGTGTTTCTCTTTCCTAAAATGGAAGGATTCACAGCTTGGGCACCTGAGTCAGGTCTCCCTGGTAACGTTAAGGGCACAGGAGATACTGACAATAAAAACACACGGAGAGTTGCTTCATGCCGACAACACTGAGCTTGTTCTGCTGTTGCATCGTGACTTAACTCTGAAATCGAAACCAGAAAACCTTATTCAGGGAAGCTGAGTTTGAGAGTTTAGCTGCCTCTACAATTCACCTTCCTGTACTGTTAAAGCTCCATTTTCCATTTCCTTACTTAGCCTTGGCCCAGGATTCTTTAAAAAACACAATAGAATGGTGGTCAAAAAACTGATATTTGTAGGGTTTGTGAATTAAAAAACTCAGTGAAACCTTATTGACATAATAGTTGAGAGAAAGCCTCCTAAATGTCAAAAGAATGTCATAACGCAGATAAATTAGGATTAGGGTCATGTCCATGATAGGATGACTGTAGGGTAGAGGCAAGGTGACCTAGAATGTAAGTATAGTAAAATTAATGGGTGAGGATTCAAGTTTAGCTAGGGAAGAGAATGAGGGCTTCAAATTTCTCAAGGGTCTTCTTCTTAGATTGGGAAGGGAGTCAGAAGCCTCCTACCATAAACAGAAGAGTGATTTCCTTTGGGAAGGGCATGGTGGGTCACAGGAGCCCTGCTGAGATGATGGATACTTTCTATATTGGTGTGGTTGTGGTTCCATGGGCATGTACATAAAACCATCAAATATATAAAGCAGCACACTTAATATGTATATAGTTTCTGATGTAAACTGTAACTCAGTAAAGAATGAACAAAGCAGAAATAGGGTAGAACTGGGCAGGACCTTGATTTTGTACATCTCCCAAGAATAAAATAATTCCTTAATGCAGTCTTATCTCAATTTCTTCTCTCACATCTATGAAAAGCATTAAAAACCTTTTTTGTTTGTTTTCTCATATTAACCTAGTTTCTCCAGAATGTCCTCTTTGTATGGTGTTATGTAAACAATAACTTCCTTCCATTTTCTTAAACAGCAGCTCACGATTAGCTATACGGCTCTGCAACTGTCCTCATAAACTTTGCCTCAGGACTTTATGATCATATTGGCTTAATTGAACTTGATAATAATGATAAGGATAATAGCTAATGTGCATTAAGCACTTAATGTTCCAGGTACTCTGGTTATATACATACTTTCATTTAATTCTCTTAACAGCCTTCTAAGTACAATAAATATGTATATTCTTCTTACAGAAAATTGAAGCTTAGGAAGGTTGAGCAGCCAATGCACAACCACATTGTGAAATGTGGCAGAAATTTAGGTCTGTCTGTTATCAAAGCTCAATCTTAAACTCTGTGGAACATACCACCTCCCAAAAGCATCCAAGTCCTCTTCAAATTCTCTTGTACAAGCACATGATTATTGGCAACTCAGGCTTTCATTGTTTTTTTCTAGAGACAGGTTCTTGCTCTGTTGCCCAGGCTGGAATGCAGTGACCCAGTCGTAGCTTAATGTAACCTCGAACTCCTGGGCTCAAGGGAGCCCCTCACCTCAGCCTCCCAAAGTGCTAGAATTACAGGCAAGAGCCACTGTACCCAGCCTTTTATTGCTTTCTACACACTTAGGGATAAAAATTTAAATTATTAATTCTAAATAATTTACCTTACTTTGATGACCATGAGGCACCATATGAAAAACAAAGTGTGATCAATAGCATCAAACTATAAAAGTTTAGCAAAGAGGGGCCATGTCTTCTTTCAGATTTCATCTCTGAGGGGTGCTTCAATTGGTACAATTTTTCCAGTTTACAGATTTTTTTTCCTTTTGAGCGTAAACCTTTCTAAAGTATTTTAACCACCTTTAAAAAATGCAAAATATAGCCCAAATATATTCCTAACTTCCTAAACAGAGCACACCTTCCACCATGTATAAATCTGTCCTTAGTGTCGCTTACTGGTGATTGTATTCTGCCAGCAGACAGTAAGATACTCAGACACTATTAAGATGTGCTGGACTCTCGGACCACACTCAGAGTGCCCCAAGTTGATGTGGAATTAGTATAGCTGCATTTTGTCTCCTTTATTGTTGACTTTTTTCACAGTTGTCTTTACACAGTTTTATTGAATTTATTGCTTCAAAATTCCTTTGGGCTAAAGAGAACAACAGACAAATAATAGAATTAAAAGTACAGTTAATAAAGCCTTTTAGGATAGTTTTAAAACTCAGAATAAATAAGTAGTGTGGGAGAATCTGAAAGGTTCTCCCATAAAAAAAGTATAGATTTTATTTTTCATCCCATCTCCCTTTTTTATGGGTTTGTACAATTTTCTCAAGATATTTTATTTTCTCTTTTGCATCCTATACTTTAGTTGTTAGGATTACCTAAATAGGTAATATCCACATAAGTGTTTTATTGTGACTTTCTGCCAGCTCATCACTAGATGTCTTAAATCTCTAAGAGGCCAGGGCAGCGGGATGGTCTTCTAGAGTGGTCTCCAGGCAATAAGGTTTCCAGGCAGATACTGCTGTGGACACAAAAGTGAACAGAAATAAGATGAGATGGCAAATTGGAAATCAGAAGAATTCTATATTTACAGGAATGTTCTAGGGTCTCAGAAGAGTTAACAGGAAAATTTTCAATCTGTAATTAATTTCTGAGATTAGACTATGATTTTTAGTTATCTATTCAGGATTCGTTTAATAATATTTTAACTTTTACCAATAAAATGTAATACTCAATAGCATATTCTTTAAATAGAATTTTGATTTAATTTTGATCATATACTTCAAATCGCTACTTTCTTTTTTAAATAATGAAACAAGTGGCTAAAGAAGGTAAAACTTAAATATTTGCAAGTATGTCCCCCACTCAAGAACAGATTCCAAATTATCTCACTAATATCCTAGATAAATGAAGCCCTCCCATATTCTCTTCTTTCTAACGGTATTTCCAAGTGCTTTAATGGTGTTAAAATTACTCTACTGAAATCAGAATTGTCATAGAGACTGATGGTTTTGTGGACTCCAATGCAGTTCTAAAATTGAGCCTTGTGTAAAAAAGAGAAAATAACAGTAAGGCCACTATGAGTTCCATTCACTTTTGCTTCCTTGTCCCACCTAGCTCGAGAATCAAGCATAAAATAGTTACTTTTGACTACAGCAAATACATTCAGATCACATCTATAGGCAGAACACAAACATTTTGGCAAAAATAAACTAGTGCACGTGAATAAGGAATAAAAAGAAAATAATTCATCATCTACAAGAGTAGAGTATCGCCTGTTTCGCATATAGTATTGAGACAAGAGAACTTAAATGAAATGTCTTTTCTTTAGCATTAGCTATAACTCACTGGTGTATTACAACACAGAGACAAACAATATGAAATAGAAAATATATTTGCAGTTAAATATAATACAACTTGACTAATGGATGCCTGTTTTATGTACGCAAGGAATCAGAGTCCTCTAAAAGTAGAAACAGACACGGTCATATCCCACTCTCATGTGGGCACAGACCAAGAGAAATTGTAAGAGACAAAATGTATTCTTTATTTGCTGGAGAGTTCATGGCCTGAAATAATTAGTGCATAGGAAGAAAACAGTGACTTTTTCTCTAAAATTGTTTAAATTCGTAAATAACTTATTCTTCTCTTATTGCTCTATAAATGTAACTCACCAAAGTAATTATTAGTTGCTCTTCCTGTCAAATTTGCTATACTTGCCTGACTTTCCTAAGCAAGCGACAGTCATATATCCATTTCATTTCCTTTTGCAAGACCAAAAAAAAAAAGCAGTTATCAAGTTTATATACAGCAAATGAATTCTGCACATGCTACATTTTGAATTGGGGAAGAGAGTATCTTTGATCTCTTTGCCTTGATTCCATTTCTGAACATCTGTCTTTAGTCCTTTGCCTTCCTAGATACACTATTCTAAATTTCCAAGACATATTGCTTGATTTCATTAGATTCTGGGTGCATAAAGCAGTGCTTTATTTTAAAATTTTAGGCTGAAACTTTTTAGGATGCAAAGAATATTTCACTATTAATGTCTTGGATTGTCAGACTTTCTTATTGCTTTTATTTTTCTACTCAGATATTACCCAAATTCCTTTCTACCCTAAGGCATAGAGGCACTAGGGCAAGCAAGCCATGATCCTATGCTGCATGTTTCTATCCACATTCATTAAATTATACTTATCCTTTGACACTTTTAATAATACTCATCAGCTCACTCTCTCTCATGGTGTGCTCTTCATCTTCAGTGTGCTTTGCAGGCTGTCATTAATTCCCACAACACTTCAGAGAGGTAGATAAGTGGGCATTACTGGTCAGATTTTCATTCAGTCTAACTGTAGGAATCCTTCCATCAAGATAACATAAAATGAAATTGGGACCCATTATCTTCACTGTACAGATGAAGAAAATGAGACCGAAAGATTAAGTGGTGAACCAAGGGGGAAAAGAGAGTGCTTGTGAGCAGAGTGGAAAGGCCTTGTCAGTTCCAGTTCTCAATTCTGGGTCTTTTATATTTACCTTGTTACAAGCCTCTTTTTGCTCGGGAAAACAAATAGAATCTGTATGTGGTGCTTTAGAAAGTTCTGTATAAAACTTTCTCTAAGAATTAGAAGTGCTAAAACTAACCAAATGCATTGCACATGATTCGTGCATCCTAAGTTTAGCATGAGGGAATTGGAAAAGCATCTATGCAGAACGGGCCTTTGCCATCTTCTTGATTTTGTTCCAAGAAGAAATGTAGCTCACTAGGATTTCTTAGAGGAAATGTCCATCCTTTTCTTTGAATGTCTGAACTGTACCTGGAACAAACATGACACTCGATAGATAAGCAAAACACAACTCTACCCCACGATCTTTGCACAGGAAGCTTTCCCTTCTGATGGCTGAAAATCGATGCATCTAATTTTTCTGCTCACTTTTAATCTTCAAGTCTTCTAGGTCTCAAAACACTCTCATTCAGAAATGTCTCATCTAAAATGTCAGTAAACATTTCAGACTTTATGCAAGCCTTCTCCCCATCTTCCAGCTGAGGCCAGCAGTCAGTGGGTCACCTGGCTTTGGGGAGAAGGGTGTGGCCAAGTACTCTCTTTTCCCACCCATTTCCCACCCAGCAGTTCCGCCCTGCCAGTGCTGGCCAACCAGTGTGAGAGCTGCAGGAGGAAAGAGAGAAATGGAGGCAAAGGAAAGTTCTTGCTTAGTTCCCAATAATTACTGTCCTAAGCTGGCGGGCCCCTCTGATAGCACCTTCCAGGACTTAGACAGAGCCTCTCCTCTGCTGGCCTGGAAGCCTTGCAAGCATCTACTACAAGTGGCCACCGTCCCTTCCTCCCTGCACCACCTCCTGGCCGTCCCTCATCCACTCCACACAGATTCAAGACCCTCCTCTTGCAGCCCGTTGCCCTTCCAGGTGGTTCTCTCAGGACCAGCAGAGCTCCAGGCTGACTCTCTATCCCGCATTGCCCACATCTAGTACATGAATAGTTAAATTCCTTGCCTGTGATGGACTGGATGGTCGTGTCCTCACAAAATCATATATTGAATCCCCAACCCCCAATGTGATGGTTTTGGAATAGTATTAGAAGGACAAGGCCGCTGAGAGAGAATTAGGTTGATGAAGTCAGGAGGGTGGAAACCCCATGACGGGATTAATGCCCTTACAAGAAGAAAACAAAGCTTCCTCTCTGCCACGTGAGCAAACAGCGAGAAGGCAGTGCCTGCAAGCCAGAAAGTGTCTCCTCACCAAGAACTGAATCTTCTGGCACCTTAATCTTGGAGTTCTCAGCCTCCACAAATGTGAGAAATAAATATCTACTGTTTAAGCCATGCAAGCTAAGACACTGCCTTATTTTGGGCAGGGTGTTAAATTTCCCCATCCCAGCCCTCTCCTCTTCTCTCCCTACACTGCCATAGACCCCTCCTCTGCCATGAAGATACTGTGTTCTGTTCATTTTTCCTCCCTTTCCAGTTTTTCCTTTCCACACATCAAAAACATACTCCTCCTCCCGCCAGTCTGATCCACTCACTGATCTTTTGGCATTCCATGTGCATTCAGACCCAGCAGCCTTTCACAAACATAACCTCCTGCTTAGCTGTCCAACCTCATTTCCAGCTTCTCACTCAAGAATCCGGTTAGATCTTGCCCCACAGGGCCTGTGCAGTGACCCAAATGCACCATATTCTCTCCTTCCTCCTGTGTCTGTCTCTTACTTTGCTGTATTAGTTATTTGTGGCTGCTGTAACAAATTACCAAAAACTCTAATTTAAAAACAACAGAAATTTGTTCTCTTGAAGTCCTGAGGACCAGAAGTCTGAAAGCAAGGTGTGGGCAGGGCCATGCTCCCTCTGGAATCCCTAGAGGAGAAACTTTCCTTGCCTCTTCCAGTTTCTGTTGCTGCCACCATTCCTTGGCTCATGCGGAAACCTCTGCCTCCATGGTTACATGGCCTTCTCCTTTTCTGTCTGTCATGTCTCCCCTGTGTGTCTCTTATAAGGACACCTGTCATTGGATTTAGGGCCCAGGTAATCCAGGATGACCTCTATACATCAAGATCCTTAATTTTATTACATCTGCAGAGACCCTTTCCAAATTCAATAACATTCACAGGTCCTGAGAATTCGGATGTGGACATATCTTTTTGGTGACCATTCAACCACTGTGCTTACCATTGCCTATCCTCACCTCAAGTACTATAGCAGCCTCCCAACTGGTGTCCCTGTCTCCATTCTTGCCTCTGGTATTCTATTTTTTGTTCTCCTGACACCCTCCTGAAATACAGCTCTATTCCTGCCACCAATCCCCTTGTGTTCCATCCCCCATGTTACCATAGCTCACAAGGCCTTTCATGAGCAGGTCTCATCTGCAACCAACAGACACCTTCCTGCCATCCAAACTGTACACAGCACTTGCTATATTGAACTTTTCTCCCTTAAAATAGGCCTGTACTATCTCGCCTTCCTGCAGTTTGTTTCCTCACCCTGAATACTCTTTTCTTTTCTTCCTTGACTAATTCATCTTTCAAATCTCATTTTAATTACTACTTCTTTAACACCTTAACATCTCAAACATCAAATACATTTGTTGTCTAACTGCCTTTCTTCCCCGGTGGAGGTCAAATGTGACACCTTCTAGATCACCGTTGTATCCACAGCTCCCAGAAAAACACCTCGACTAGGTGCTGTATCCACGAAGGTGCGTATATGAAGAGATGTGTACTCCACTCTTTTTCAAGAACTCACCACATGTAAAAGGTAGAAATCTTGGAAAGCTGACACCAAATTTAGCTTCTTGAAATTTCAAACCAAATAAAAATATAGGATATAAGTGAAATATGTGACATCAATTAAAGACTCAGTTCAGACTTTTTAATTCAACTGAGGGCATAAGATAAATTTTTACACATGGGTCTGCCGAAGGGAAACGCTCACTTCTCTTTCAATGTAGAAAAGAATGTGCATTCCTTAGGCATTTTGCAGCATAGCAGTTAGGGACCTTGATTCTAAATTGATTGGTCCCCCATAAAAGCAATGGTTAGTTTTACATGATTATGATATCATTGTAGGAGGCAGTGTGTATGACTCCTTTTAAGGTGGGTCATAGGGACATGCGCTACACTGCACTGAGTCCATGGCATTTTAATAACTTGAATTCAAAATGGATAAAAGACCAAATTACATTTCTTAGCCCCATATGGTACTGGAACTCCCCTTAGGGAACTATATAAAAAGCAAACTATCTGCTAGTAGCAGAAGGGAAAAATAAAGATTGAGATTTATGGAACAGAGCTGAAGGCTCCATGACCATTTTTCTTTGTAGGCATGCTTCTCATAGAACTCTTGCTAGCTGATCTGCTTTTTAAAAATGACCTTGTCATTTTTATAGAATCAAATCCAAATTCTTGTTAAAGGACTTATTTTATGTTCTATGATTTGAGTAACATAGGACTGATGGAACAATCTTTGAAATCATGGACTGGTGAATTGATTGGCATAATCTAAAACTGTTTCTATAAAATAAGTCATTGGTGGTGTTCCCTGGAATTTTTATGATCTGGATTTCCTGCTGAAGGCACATTGATGGCAAAGGGCCCCTTTGCAAATTACATCTGACCAAATGTCAGAATGTTTTCAGGGCTAGTCAAAATTATTAAGGAAGTTGGCTTTGATTTCAAGTAAAGAAAAATAAAAAGCTCTGGAACCAGTACAACTTAGTTATTTGGTTACCTTATTTACAAAACAACTTGTTGTTTGGTAACCTTTCTGAATTGTCAAAACCAAATAATCAATAAGTTACTGTCCAACAAATATCTTTCATTACTAGCAGATATTTTCAAGTTTGTCATTCCACTAGACCTTAGTGGTCCCAAAACAGGGAAATTTTATGAGTAACAGTTATAAATGACTAAAAGAAATTAAGATATACCCTTCCACTAAGACTCACTCACCTCTGGTGGGAAATTGATCTTCTTTGCTGAATGTGGGTTAAGTGAGCAATAGAATAGGATATTTGATAAATAATGGGACTGAACCAATCTAGAAATTTCTAGGTTGCTAAACTAAACTTTCTCACCATTTTCCCCATTTGGGATGCACTGATCTGCCTATTTTCGTATAGTCAAACATATCTTTTAATGGCTACATGTAAACAGAAAAGATTGTCAGCAATTGTTCAGTGTCCCCATTTCTGTAACATTTTGCTAATGTTTTCTTAGTGTCGTATATTTAGCAATCATAAAAGGTTTCTATGTTGGATCTTCATTTTGGTACACCTGTGATTTCTTCCCATATTTTAAATGCATTTAGTAGACTGAGAATATGAAATAGAATGAGAGATGAGAAAATAATAGTAATACTCACAATGATATTTCTTCTACATAATCTCTATCAATGGAAATGTTTTAACTTAAGTCACCATCTCTTTTTTCACTGAGAAATTGATGCTATTAAATAAAAGCATCTTTTCTAGTCCCACATGTCTGAGTCTGCCTGATGTTTCTTTTCCTTGGGCTCCATCTGTCACCTCCTGAACCAATTTCTATTGAGACAGAAAACTCTTAGGCAGTTTTAGACTCCTTTGTATAATAGAAATCTTTGCCTCTAGTTATACCAACTCAGTGATTCCCAACTCTGGCTATATATTAGCACTACCAGGTTAACTTCAAAAATATAACAATATTTGGATCTCATCCCCAGAGATTCTGATTTAACTGATTTGGCTTTGGGCTCAGGCATAAAAGCATTTTGTGATTTAATTTAAATCTAACTTGTAGCCAGAGTTGAGGCTTATAGCCTTCACTCAGAGACAAAATGGAACCGACTCTTGTATTCTTTACCAAATCAGGTGCCCTGCGTGGCCCATTCAGCTAAATAAGTGAAGTTCTTAGAAGGATCCTAATAGCCAAATCTGAGTCCTTGGAAGTTTCATCTGTCTTCAAATTTAGTATTTCTAGGGACTCATCACAGTCTGCCCTTACATTTCATTTCATTTCCTGAGGTTAAAACCCTTTCTCTGTCCCATTCTTTTTTTTTTTTTACCTCCTTTTTTTTTTCTCTCCTTTTTTTTCAGACAGGGTCTTGCTCTGTGCTAGGGCTAGAGCGCAGTGGCGTCATCATAGCTCCTGGGCTCAAGCAATCCTCCTGCCTCAGCCTCCTGAGTAGCTAGGAATACAAGCATGCTCCACCACACCTGGCTAATTTCTTTATTTTTTGTGTCAATGGGGTGTTGCCATGTTGCTGAGGCTGGTCTGGAACTCCTAAAAAACCTCAAGCAATCCTCCCACCTTGGCCTCCCAAAGTGCTGGGATTACAGTTGTGAGCCACCGTGCCCCGCCCCAAGCCCCATTCTGATAGCAAGATTCTTGCCCCCAAAAGTGAATCTCAGAGAGGTCAAGCCACACAGCTTATAGTAGTGAAAACTGGATTTAAACACCCGTATGCTGAATCCACATCCCGTTCTCTTAATCACGAAGTCGATTATGCTACAGAAACAAATAAACCCTGAAATCTCCGTGGCTTAGCCCAACACACTTGCATTTCTTGGTCACATCAGCAGCTCACCTGGGTGGCTCTTCCTCAAGCCATGCTTCAGTGACTCAGTCTCTTTCCATATTGTGGGCGGTCAACCCAGAACCCTTTGCTTCCACTCAGGGGGCAGGCTGGGGAGTGTAGACTGTGAGGAGGAAACACTGACGCTGGCCGATGGCGACAGGAAGTGACACATCACTTCTGTTAACAGTCTGTCGGGAAAATTAGCTCCGTGGCCCCTCCAAGAGGCCTTGGAGCCGTGAATTGCAGAGAAGCGTGTGGACATTTGGCCTTAGCTGTCTCTGCCTCAGATCTGCTGCCGGCACTCGCCTGATTTAGATGGATCTACGAAACGAAAGATTATTTGCCCCCATGATCCCCAGTTGCTGTGTTTGTCCTTGTTGGATCTACCTCTCTCTGCCCAATCTGCATTAATTTGATCAGAAGAATCTTTAATCTGTGGTGATTGCCTAGACTGTAATTTGCCTTATTCTGCCTGTCTACACAGGCTGCGTAAGTTACTTGAATATTTGTAGTTCACCTTACTCTGCCAGTCTACACAGTTTATCATGACTAATTTTTTTCTTCCCTGGTAGAAAAACAGTCATTTCTCAGGCTACTCCTCCATTTTGCCTGTCCTAATACATGAAACAGGATGAAGTCTGCCCGACTTCTGGGATTTACAAAAGAGACAAAGCTGTGGTGTAAGAACCATCAATCATATGGTTCAAACGTGGCATAAATTTCTCCCTGTAAATTGTATGGCTGTCTAAGTGAGTAACCCCCTGGCCTATGAGAATTCCAAAGAATACAGTGAAACATTCAAATATGTTATAATAGCTGCTCCTAAAAATGCACAGAATCCACCTGATTTTTTAATCTTTTATTCTTTTTTTAATTGACAAATAATATTTATATATTTATGAGGTACAATGTGATGTTTTGATACATGTATACATAGTGCAATGAGTAGATCAAGCTAATAAACATATCTTGAATTTTTTATTCTCTTAAGGAAAAAAATCATGTAAGATATCTTTCACACCAACTACTATGTCATGGTATAGCCATTTTTTGCCAAAATCTTTGAGCCACAGTTATTATCTTTCCAAAGTAGAAATAAGTAATTAAGAGCTAGCTAGATATTATAATATGAATGAGTACATGCAATTATCATTATGTAAAATATTGAATGTTACCTTGATTATTACATCTCAACAGACAGGAGATCATTGCTTATCTTGACAATAAATGAGATAAGAATTATTGAAAAGAAATATTCTCTTTTGTTCCTCAGAATTGAAGGTGATGTTGGGGGAGAGAATTGTATGAATAAATATAGGCTAAATTACGACTACTCAATATTCATAGAATTTTGTTCTTGTTGGACTGTAATTAATTATCACACTGAAATTTAACTCACTTCTAATCTTTTTTCAATGTTCATTAGGCTGTGATTTCCACCTCTGCTTTGCTTTCCTTTCTTGACCTGCAGTTACTGTATTATTAAAGTAGAGTTTCTGCTAATTAGTTGTGGTACTGGGGAGCTGGAGGGAACCTCAGGCATTGTCTGATCCAATTAGATTCCAACTGTACAAAGACCTGGATGGGAAGATCAAACTGCATGAAGCAATCTGAGAATAACTCAAAGACTATTATTTTTAATTTATGTTTTCCAGAAGTTTAAGAACATTAGTTTCAGAGAAGGACAATTAAGGGTCCATTGATTGTATAAATAAAGCAAACCTATCTATGCACGCTCATTATGCTAAAAGTTTATGTTATGTACTATTAAGGAGTAGATATGCCTTTTATAAACACATTCATCTTGGGAAAACACATTTGGTTAAAGTTAGACCAATAGGCAACGAGAGTAAGCAGAGTTTATCTCCTGCTCTCTTTATGATACCTTCCTGGGCCTGACCTGTTCCTTTTTTCCTATAAGGGGTCAGAGTTTTCCCTCTGCAAAGGTCCCTTCTTTGGGAGTGATAAGAGATCTGGTAGACTAAATTCATCCTAAAATGTCACACACATTTGGGGTATTGTTCCATAATGGAATAAGCTGCCTCCAGACTTAGTGACTTTTAAATACTAGGAGTGTCCAAAAGCTTTGGGTGGCTGGGGATAGCATAGAGTTATAATAGTTCTTTAGGTGTTTGAACTTGATGACTTGATGAGTTGGTAACTAGCTTTACCTTCTTTGTTGTTCTTGAACATCCTCCTTCCTACCTTCTTTCCTATCCTATTACCATTGTCAAGTTGAATCTTTCACCATCTTTTGTCCAGATAATTACAACAGTCCCTTAATAAGAGTGCGTGGGTGCAGTCTGGTACCCATCAAATCCACTCTCCATGTTACCTTAGACTGATCCATGCTTAGAGCTTTTCACTTGTTTCCTATGAACTCCAAAAGTTCAAGTTCTTTACAGTGTCACTGAAGACCTTCCTAATCTGCCCCAAAACCTCTGCTTACTCTCCACCCTTACTTCCTTGTTTTCTATTCCAGCAACCCGCAACTTTTCATGGTCCCTTGAACACATCATGATATATTACATTCCTAAGCATTTCTATGTTTTTCTCGTGATCTGAAATGTGCTTCTGCTCCAATCCTTTCAATTCTCTTGGATTAATTCCCACTCTTCCTTTAAGATTCAGAGAGGGTTACTTCCCTCAGGTATCCCCCAAAATACATGCATACATACATGACCTCTTTCACTCACACACACCCAATCTAGATCTACTCACTCACACGCTCACACGTGCGCACACACACTGAAACATTTGAATTAAGTGCTGTCCTCTCGCTCTTGTAGAACCTAGTCTGTGCTTCACCCTTTGCACTTAATGCCATACATTATAATTACATGCATGCGTATGTGTCTTCCCCAATCTCTGTCTTCCCTGAATTTCCAACACCATACCTAGGCCAGAAGAGATGCTCAAAAATGTACAGTGTGAGCATGTACTCACTATTAAATTGGCACTAACCGATGAGCACACACGTGCATAGAGGGAAGTATAAGTCAATGGGAATTGATCGGGGGGAGAGGGAAGGAGGGCAGAGGATAGGCAAAAACCTACCTAATGGGTACAATGAACACTATCTGCGTGACAGGCACACTTTTAACCCTGACTCAAGCATTACAAAAGTGATCCTTGTAACCAAAAATATTTTTATCCCCATAATATTTTGAATAAAAAAAATGTTTGGTGTGGCATAATTTATGATTCTCACCAACTTTCAGATTAAATTATTTTTTTAAAATAAGGTCTGCCAGACAGATGGCCATTAGAAATCTAATATTCTCACACCTGCAAACGTGCCCAAAATTACCTTTCTGACTTTGTGATACTACTTATATATTTAGGTGAAGAGCAAATGGAATGGAGATTTGGGGACATTTGTCTCTATGTGTCCTTTATTCTTTATAATTTTAGCTCACATCTGTAGACTATATTCATACTTGGAATTGAAGTTATAGCGTGTATAAATGTCTATGTTTCTATTTGCCAACCCCCACCCCAACCTCTGCTCCTGACTCGACCCCCTCTATTTCCTTCATGTCGTTTGTCAAGGGACAGTCATCTAATTCAAATCAGGGCAATTATAGTATCCTGGTCTTGGCCATATGAATTGCTTTAGAGGTGGGTCCCCAATCCTAGCTGGGCCAATTGCATTCCTTCTCTGGGATTGTATCTACTAGAATGAGACAAGATTGAAATCTAGTGGATAATGGTAAGACATAAAACTCAGAGACTGTTTGGAGGTGTGTAGCAGCAGCCATCTATAGGGAAAAAGAATGATGCTGTGATGAGAATGGATTGCCTGTGAATGAATTTAGAAAGCATGAGGCTAGATTCTAAGAGGAAGCCAAATTATGACACCTGAAATCAATCACATCAGGCTGGCACAGGTGAGGTTGTGAGTAAGACCCTTTGGAGAGGTGTTACTAGGCAGCAGCTGTCGGGTCTAGGCAGCCCTGGGCTCATGAGAGTTGTGTGTAGATAATGTCAGAACCAGGCAAATCATTGGCAAGGCTAGAACAGGAGATCCCCCCAGCGGAGAGTAATCAATCACAGGCTTGTCTTGGTAGAGGATGGGGACTTGTGAGGGTCCAGGCAGAGGACTGGGTGGGAAGGCCAGCTAGTAATTCATAGTCAAGCAGCCGGCAGAGCCACAGGAGAACACACTTCGTTAGGCAAACGGGCTCATTGCCAGGGCTCCATTATGCCATCAGGGTCTGTTTGTTACCTGATTCAGCAGTTAATTTGAAAAGGTTTACAACCACCAACATCAACCCCCGTCCTATAAGAACCTTATTAAATATTTAAATTTCCAGACCCTGAAAGGCAGCTGCTATTCTGCCATGCCAGTGACTGTGTGAGCCTCCATATTTATTTGAAACTCTCCATCCTAAAGTCAGTGGAAAGGAAAGCGGATTAGCTCTGAATTTTCATAATCAAATTCAATCTCTTAAATCTTATATGCTCTCAGGATTTAAATATCAACAAATGGACTTTCAATAGAGATCCTTGTAGTGACTGTTAAAAAACTGATTTGTGATTTCCTTTTTCCACTCAAAGCATGAAAAAAAGGTACAGAAAGAAAAAGAAGAAAGTCCTGTCTAAAGCAATCATCATAAGCAAGTTAAGGTAATTAGCTCAGTGGGAAGTTTCAGCAAAGGTTACTTCTCAAGGGTGAGCTATGCCAATGCATTATAAATGAGAGTATTATACCTAGAAGTAATTCAGAATTTGTTTAGGTTTGGGAGGGAGAAGGCAGGGGAACCTGTGTGCAGAGGCTGTATCTATTTAAATCTGGCATGTCTCATATTGTTTCATTTCAACACATTTTTATTGACTGCATTGTGCACCAGAAGGCAATCACCCATATGGAAGACATTCTATGCTCCTGCTCTCCCTTACTCCCCCCAATGAATCAGTCATCAGATCTCAGAGCTCCGGTTTCCCAAACATTCCAGGAATCTTTTCTCTCTACTTCCCAACTAGACTTTTTTCATCTTTACAGGCCTAGTGCTTAGTAGACTGTCTGGCACAGTGAAGAGCCTCTGTAAGTGCTTGTCGGATGGATGGGAGAATAGGAGGAAGGCAGACCATTGCTACCCAAACAGCTCTGTGGTGGAAATTAGCACCACGGAGCTGTGGTCTTAACTCTACCATGAAATTCGCTAGAAGACCTTCGGCAACTTTTTTTTTTTTTTTTTTTTTTTGAGACAGAGTCTCACTGTGTTGCCCGGGCTAGAGTGCCATGGTGTCATCCTAGCTCACAGCAACCTCAAACTCCTGGGCTCAAGCGATCCTCCTGCCTCAGCCTCCCGAGTAGCTGGG
>CAUYRB010045968.1:0-107924 GCA_963574695.1 Propithecus perrieri | reverse complement strand
TCAGTGGCAGGTTGTTTAATTTCCATGACTTTATGTAGAATTGAATGTTTCTCTTGGAGTTGATTTCTAGTTTTATTCCACTATTGTCTAGGAAGATACATGGTATGATTTCTATTTATTTAAATTTGTTGAGACATGTTTTGTGGCCTAAGATATGACAATCTTGGACAATATTCCATGTGCTGATGCAAAAAACATATATTCAGTAGTTTCGGGGTAAAACTTTCTGTAAATACCTATTAGGCCCATTTATTCTAGGGTCCCATTTATGTGCAATGTTTCTATGTTTTGTGCTTGGATGATCTGTCCGGTTCTGCCAGTGGGGTGTTGAAGTCCCCGGCAACTGCAATGCTGCTGTTTATCTCTTTGCTTAGATCTAATATTTTGTAGTTTTCATTGTATGAGTTTTTTACCACCTTGGATAATTTCTAAGAATTTTATTCTTTTTGGAGCTACTGCAAATGGAATTTTCTTAATTTTTTTTACTTTTGTGTATATTCTTAAGCTCTTCTGCTTGTGATTACCATGGTAATTATATTTGACATCCTAAAGTTACAACAAGCTATACCAGCTTAACTTTAACAAATTCTGTTCCTTTAACAGCTCTGTCCCCCCCCTTCAGTTGTTGATATCACACAATTACATTTTTATACATTGTGTACCCAAAAACATAAAATAATAATGCTTTTAAAGAGAATATGGAGTTACAAACTAAAGTTATCATAACACTACCTTTTAGATTAATAATTGTTTTTAAAATGTATTGGTCTCTCAAATCATATAGAAAACAAAAAGTACAATTAGCATCAATTGTTACAATAATACCACCTTTTGTAATTGCCCATGTATTTACCTGTCTCTACTGAGATCTTTATTTCTTCACACAGCTTCAAGTTACTGTCTAATGTTCTTTCATTTTAACCTGTAGGACTTCCTTCAGCATTTCTTGCCGGGCAAGTCTATTGGTAATAAACTCCCTTGGCTTTCGTTTTTCTGTGAATTTTATAAATTCTCCTTCCCTCTTGAAGGACAGTTTTGCTAAATATAGTGTTGTTGGTTTAAAGTTTTGGGGTTTTCCCCTCTTTTAGCCCTTTAAATATAGCAGTTCACCGCCTCTGGTCTCCAAAGTTTCTGATGAGAAATCTGCTGATAATCTTATTGAGAATGCCTTGTATATGATGAATTACTTTCCTCTTGCTGCTTTCAAGATTCTGTCTTTGGCTTTTGATACATTGATTATAATATATTCTCAGTGGTGACTCTTTGAGTTCATGCTATTTGGAGTCTGTTAAGTTTCTAGATGTTGGAATGTTGATATTTGTATGTTTCATGAATTTGGGGGGGCTGCCCATTTCTTCTTCAAATATTCTCTCTGCTCTTTCTCTGTTATCATCCTAGGACTCTCACACTCCCACAATACATATGTTAGTGTACTTGATGGTTTTCTACAGGTACCTTAGGCCCTGTTCACTACTTCTTCTATCTTTTTGCCTGCTGTTCCTCAGATTTGATATTTCCATTGTCCTATCTTCAATTTCACTGATTCTTTCCTCTTCCTGTTCAAATCTGCGTTTGAATCCCTCTAAGGAATTTTTCTTTTCTATTATTGTACTTTTCAGCTCCAAAATTTTCTTTTTATCTCTTTATTGTAATTTCCATTTTGTCCATTTAACTTTTTCATGACTTTCTCCATGTTTTCTTTTAGTTCTGCATCTCTAAGGCAGTAGTTTTAGTCTGTATCTAGTGTATCTGCCATCATTTCTTTTACAGGGACCATTTCCATTGATTTTTTTTTTTCTCCTTTGAATGGACTCCACTTTCCTGTTTCTTTATATGCCTTGCATGCTTTTGTTGTTGTTGTTGTTGTTGAAAACTGAGCATTTGCATCTAATAATGTAGCAACTCTGAATGTCAGATTCCTCCCTTTCCCAACATTTATTGTTTTCTACTTTTTTTTTTTTTTTAATTGTTGTAGGCTGTCTCTATGCTTATGGTCAGCATAAAGTGTAAGCTTAACATCTTCTCAGGTGTTCCCTGAGCCTGCGTCCTCTCCTGGGCTTGCACAATGACTTTCCTCCCTATATGTGGTTGCTTTTAAATGTATGAGTCTTCAGTGTCTGGCTCCCAGAAGGAGAAAAATAAAAAGGAAGAAAAAGAAAAAAAAAGGTGCCAGCCCTTTAAATTCCCTAGAAGTCACTTCAGCCTGAGGGGAGGAGGGGTTGGCAACAATGCAGGGGGAGCTCAACAATAATGGCCAGTGCCTACTTGTCTGTACCTCTGTGATCAGAAGTGATCAGAGCAAAGATCCCCAACATTTGGGAGACAGGACCCTTTATGCCCACTCTGGCTCCCACAAGCTGTGTGTAGGTTGCTCCAGGAAGACATGCTCAGCTGTATGCCACAGCGCTGGGGGTGGGGAATGAGTAGCTACTACTGTACTAAGAGCTAAATTTTGGCTACTAATTTTTGTTATTGACCAAAATTAACTGCAAATTCCTATCCAACCCTCCCCTGAAAGTTGTAAGCCTTCAGTGGACTCCAGAGTTTCAAAATAATTACATCAGATTCTTGCAGTGCAATTGTTGTCTAGGTGAATAAACAGATTTCTGTCATCTTCCCAGAATCCCCTCATAAGACTGATATTTTAACTATATTTCTGACTGATAAAGCTGAGGAAATACTGAGCAAGTAGAGACATGGAAGATATTTTAAAAATACCCAAGTCAGACTTTTAGAGATGAAAACTATGTCTGAGATGAAAAAATTACAATGGAAGTAACTTAAAAGCCAATTAGAAATTGCAGAAGAAAAGGTTAGTGAACTTGAAGACAGTAAAAGAAACTATGCAAAATGAAACAGAAAAAAAAAACGAACTTGGTAAAAAAATTAACAGAGCATCAGTGAACTTGGGAAGACTTCAAATGGCCTAATATACATGAAACAGGAGCATTTCAAGGAGAGGAGATAGGATGAACAGGAAAAATATTAAAGCATAATGGCTTAAATTTTCCCGAATTTAATAAAAACTATAATTTCATAGTTTCAAGAAGCTCAATGAAAACCAAGAACAAAAAAACTAGAAGAAAACTACACAAAGGTACATGAAAATCAAATGGCTGTAAACCAGTGAACAGATCTTCACTATGGCACCAACAGTTGATTCCAGTAGCAGATGATTCCAGTTTCCAGTTTTTACACCTACTTTTTCAGGACCAACATCCTTGCACTCCCTCAGAGGTACCAGCATGAACTGGGCAGAATCCCCTCCTCAAGCGTCGCTGCCCCACCTCCACAGGGAGGCTGTCCTCTGTGACCCTGAAGCACCAGCACCGACACCAAACAGTGCTTCCTCTTTATGGGTCCAAGACCAGGCTTTCTAGGGCCCTCCTTCCAGGCTTCTAAATGCTGATAAATCCAACTCCTTCCCTTTGCTCTCTAACCCTAGGGGTGGGAGCTGCTTTCTATTATCACCATCTCTGTGATGCCTCAGTGTTCTTTTTGCCTGTTTAGTCAATTCTTTACATTAAAACTCTACATTGAATACTGTTTAACAGAAAAGGATGATTGCATCTTATTAGGTAAAATCATAAACTTTTAAAAATTACTGTCGTATGGAATTTCAATTACGTATAGAAGAGCAAGAGTAGAGCCTAAGTAGTTAGAGGCTGGAATGGGTTACATGTTATTCCCTCAGCTTCAAGTACGTGCCTTTATTCTCATCTTTGTGATTTGGGGCTTTGCCTGGTGGGTGCCTGATAGACTCTGCCCAAAGCATATGCCACAGGGAGACAGAAGGCTAGAGAGGCAACAGGGCACTTTTCCCTCCTGTTTTACTTCCTGTTCCTACCAACATCATCCTAATAATGATTCTTCACTCTCCAAATAGCAAATGATTCCCAAGAGAAGTAGTTGGTTCAAGTTACCATTTGCTTTTCCCCATGCTCCCAGAGGCAGCCTCATTGTGTCCTCTTAGAGATTCAAGCACCAGCTGTCTGGCATGCTCTCCTCCAAGGTCCAAGGCCCGGCTCCATGGATTTTCTGAACTACTTTTTCAATTCCTGAATTCTTTTCTGAATTCCTGAAGCAACAGCACCAGTTAGGCTGGGCCCCCTTCTCAGAGACCGGTTTGTCAGACTTGCGTGAGGTTTTTTCCCACAAACTATCAGGTACCAGTGACCTCAGATGTCTGGATCCACACTCTGTAGTGCCTCCCCTTCAAGTGTCTAAATTCCATGAATCTTTTTTCTTTGTCCCTACAGCCATAGTGAGGTAAATGCTTCCCACAGTTACCACCTTTGTGGTATTTTCCTTTGGTGTTTTATAGCATAAAGATATAAATTACATGAATTCTTTTAATATCAGATATGCTACTTTACACATAGGTTACCTTAACTCTTTAATCTTATTTTATTTTGTCTTACCCCTATATTTTCAGAGATCTTCAATAAAGGCTAAGTTATAAATATGTGTCAGTGCTTATGAAATGTGAAAGATCTAAACTAATTCTTCTTTATCATTCTAACGTTTGTACCGCTTTATCTAAGGGGCAGTGTTATAGAGAGAGATGGAAGACGAGAGACTCCTATATCCTTTACAAGCTGGTGAAAATTAGCCACTAAGAAGCTAAATGTCCTCATTTATAAAAATACAATTCATAGAGTTATTGTAGATATCCATAAAGTATTTATGTGGAAGCATTTAGCAATTGTAAGTACGGTATAAATAAATTTTCACTGCTGTTACCAACTGTGACTAAGTAGTAGATGGAAAAGATGATGAGATAAGAGAGGAGGAAAGAAGAGAAATTACTGAAGAAACCACTCCAGAGTGGTTTCTACCCACGCACAAATAGAATGATACATCGTTTTTTTTTTAAAAAGTGGACCACTATTTTTTCCCATTCCATTCAGCTGTAATCCCCACTCTATGTAGCAAAGATCCTTTTTGCCAGTGAGACAGAAGCCATTTGTTAACATACAGCAAATACTGTTTATTGCGGACTTTCCAGCTGACTCATGTGAAAAAGGCACTATGAAAAGTAATGAATCTAGATAATCTCTCTAAATGGATTTATGTTAAAATATACAACATTCTTACATAACATCTGTTTTATATATGTGAAATAATATAACATTTAATGACAAAAATCGTGTTTCCAAAAATAACATTTGTTGAAGGTTAGGTATCTTTCTTTTCTCTATCTAGAATCTTTCACAGGATTAAAATATGCGTAAATTAAGCGTTTCTTATTACCAGAAAGACTTGACACAGATAAACACATAAAATGGCCCCAATTTCCTTTCAACTACTTATATCAATATTCAGAACTGAGGCCTTCATTAAGCAAAATACTGTAATGCACACCAATGCAGGCTACTTCCTCTGATAGATTTTGAGCATACATGACCTCTTTCCCACTTGTGCTTTCTCATGTACAAGAATACGGTATACATCATAAGCAGAATATAAACTAAATCAAAATACAAGCTATACAAGGAATTGCGATCAACAGAGCCATACAAATGTCTTGGGGATGCTCCATAGGTTGATATCAGCATGTCCAAGGCCTGGCTACGCTTTATAGTTCATTCAAATGTTTTAATTTTTTAACTATTGGCATTAAGAACTTTAAACAAATCTAAATATTATATCATTGAATATGACAGAGAAGAAACCTAAATAAGCAGAGGCTAGCCTAAAGTGAGCTACACTCTGAATGACAGACATAATATTCACAGGCAAAACTGAAACTGTTTCAATTTTGAATCATGCTTAATATCTTTGCTTTGTTGCAGTGAATAAATCCACCACTGTCAAAAAATCCCTGTGTATATACTGAGATGGCGATGAAATAATTAATCTAATAAAGGAAACCTCACCTTGGTAAGGCAAGAAAGATATTTCCCAAGGTCAAAAAATTCAGTTTAAAAATTTTCAGTTTTAATAAAAATCATGATTCCAGAAATGGGTCCTCTGCTTACTCAGGTTTGTGTTGGTTTTTTATGGTGATAAATTATCCCAAGAAAAATGAATCTGACATTCCCTTTAAGGCTTCTTAAAACAAAGCATGTTGGAATAATGCCAAGAATAATGGAGTTTAAAAACAAACAAACAAATTAATGACTGCTTCCTTCATCAAAAGATTCCACTCCTGAATCACTAGCAGCAGCACTGATTTTTTCCTGTCGTCTTCGCATGATTTCTTGCAATTCAGAGCTGCCATTGTTATCCTGAAAAATAAACATGGTTCAGACAAGATGGTTACTAACTTGCATAGGCTGCAGGTCATGTACTGAAATGGTTCAGGGTAAAGGTCCGTTGTGATCTTCTTCTAGTATCTCTTTGGGATTGTCCCTCATATAAGTGAAGCTTCTGGACTTCACTAACATATCACCATTAATCATTTTTCATTTTATAAAGTATCTTAAGGCAATTCACTCACTATACCTTTCATAGGAACATGATAAAGATAAATCAATAATGCATATGGAATACTCTAGATTTCCTGGGAGAAAGAGGATGTGTGTATAATAAGCAAAATGATATGGTAAATTATCAAAGAAATCTTTCTGGGTCAAGTAAGATAATGATCTGCCTTCAGGAAATTTAACTCAGGCCAAAGAGTAGGCTCAGAATTCACCCGGTTTCCCTCCATATAGTTCAATCATTTGATCGTGCCACTGTTCTCCTTTCCTAGCCCTATTACAATCCCTGTGTCCCCTCCCCTTATTACGCTCTCATCCACTGAAGTTTCTGGCTACACAAGGGAGTAATTTAAAAGATGAACTAGATCCCAGAGAAGGGTGAGGTGGCAAGGTGGCCGAGAAACATGAAGAACCTCAGGTAGTAAGTAGCCTCTGCCTCAATTTACATCCAGAGGAACAGGCAGCAAGAGATCAGGATCAAGTGGGCAGTGAGGGCAAATGACAATGATAGGAAGTTCTGGAATGAAGGACTTCATAAATTTTAGGAACATGGAATTTTCTAATATACCTTTAAGATGTCATTTATATACTCTCAACAAAATTAGAATATATAATGGTAACAAAACTGCTCGAGAAAAGATATAATCCTTATTCAGTCAACATATAGAAAATAATCACATTAAACCTTAATATAGAACCCCCAAAATCAATGTTGTAGGAAAATCTTCCAAGGAAAATATAATTTCTCTTGATTGAGAATGGCTAACAGGGTTATAAGAAAGAAGATATTTTACCCTGAGTTATTTAACTGTTGAATTTTTATAATACCTGCTAGAGATAATTATGTACCAATTTCATGCCAAAGCCTATATCCTTTCATCTGAGTCTAAGTATAATTTTCATGAAACTATTAAGAGCTGTGAGATGTAATAGTGGGAAATGACTACCCTTACATGGCTCATTTTAAGTACAATAGGCTATTGGAAGCCCAAGCATATCTAATCTAGAAAACATTTACTGCTTTCATTCAGACAACTACGACTAAGTAATTACTCCTCAGGGCTCTCTATTGGCAATGATCCCCCTGATACATATATATTATACTTAATATATTTCCCCCTGATTACTTAGATGTATAACCAGGCCTAAGACACACAACCTGGGTTTTACAACCTTGTAACTTATAACCTATTAGAATCTCCAGACTAAGTATTAAGAACAAGCAAAAGAGTTCTGGCCTCTTAAGGCATTTACTCAATCAGAAGTGAATTTCCATTATTGTGTTAAAATTAAAATTCCTATAGAAGTAGTTAATGCATATAAAATGAGAATATTATGTTTTTTGTTAAGTGTCAAGAAGTAAATGCTCAAGCTTCATTTATAACAAATTAATCTCCTTACAAATGGTCACTGATGGTCTTCAGTAACAAATTTATAAAAGCTGAGTCAAATTTAATTCAGCTCTGTAAGAAAGGGAAATTTGCCAATAGGGACATAAATGGTTGTTTCCGAAGCTTAGATCTACAGTCCACACTCTTGAAAAATGCAGGCAAAAACACCACGTCACATCGACAAGTCGTACCTCTAATGCAGCTTTTTGTACAGTGATTTGGCTAAAGACTCTGGCCCCTTCAGGACAGACTGTCCTCAGTTCATCTTTATTAAGAGAGAAAAGTTGTGCACCGTTTAATACTCCGAGACTATTGACAGTCCTGAAAAAACAAAAAAGAACAAAGCATTAAATATTGCCTAGAAAAAAACAAAAGAGGGAAAATTTTCTGTTCTTGCTAGTAACCTCTCTAAGTGTTCCATATGCTGGAACTCTTACTTAATGGCACTACAGTGCTTAGGGCAATGACAAGGTTCTATCATGGTGATGGCCCTGAGGCTACACAAAATGACTGATTATGAAGTTTCAAAAAGTAACCAATTTAGTTTAGTATCATTCTTTAATACCAACTCCTTGAAATTTGGTGTTTCATAGAAGGAACAGATAATTTTCTAGTAATCTGGCAATTGATTAACTATTATACTTCATTTTTCAATTGTTTATAGCTCAGGGTCCCTTCAATACGTATTATTCAAATAATTCATGGTACCCAATACACATAAAATATTTACAGACTTTTAGATGATAAATAGAACCTTTACCATGGGTTTATTTAAAAAAAAAAAAGGTTCAATTAAGATTATGTTTGATGATAGGTAAAGTTATCTATTTTTTTTTTTTTTTTTTAGACAGAGTCTCACTGTGTTGCCCGGGCTAGAGTGCTGTGGCGTCAGCCTAGCTCACAGCAACCTCAAACTCCTGGGCTCAAGCGATCTTCCTGCCTCAGCCTCCCGATAGCTGGGACTACAGGCACGCGCCACCATGCCCGGCTAATTTTTTCTATATATTTTTAGTTGTCCGATTAATGTCTTTCTATTTTTAGTAGAGACGGGGTGTCGCTCTTGCTCAGGCTGGTCTCGAACTCCTGAGCTCAAACAATCCACCCGCCTCGGCCTCCCAGAGTGCTAGGATTACAGGCGTGAGCCACCGCGCCTGGCCGTTATCTATTTTTTATTGATATTTCTCTGAGATGCTATATCCTACAGCAGGAGGAAAGCTTATGCTATATGTCCTACATGGTCTGGGAAGTCTAGCTAAGACCATGGCCCTATCCTGTGCAACCTGATGAGCGAGAAAGAAAGCTACCAGGCCTCAAAGCTGCTGACAGTTTGCTTAAAGAACCAGTGATGAACAGATACTACCAACTAGAAAATGGGGTGGTATCAAATGATGGTTATTTCTTCTTCGTTCAGCTCTTTTTTAGCTATGAATAGTCATTTCCTGAGTATGGAACAAAGTATGCAGTCTGCGCTCTTTTTTTTTTTTAAGAGTCATTTGTGACATCTAAGTAACCAAAATTGAAAACAATGTTTTACATAAAGAATTGGAAAGTATTCAGAGAGAGACTTACACAGGGTTGAATCCCTTTGACTGTAACCATGTCTTCACATCCTCCGGTGTGGAGTCATAAGTGATGTTGATAACTGGCACATTCTGCCGTGGCACATGGAACTTCTTCTGAGCGGCACCGCGACCAATGGTCAGTCTGTGGATGAGTTCGTCCTGCACTTCCTCCATCTGAGATTTCCTTCCTAGACATCAACAGAGGGCAGGTTATTTTTGAAAATCCCTAACGTTGCATCACTCTCTAGAACCCCAATCCCAATAATTCTTTGACCCACGTAGGATTTACAATCTAGTGTTCCTAGCATCTTTCCTCACTTCTATTCTCAGCCAGGTAAATTCCATGATTGATTATTAAAATAATTCCTTGGCTCTTCTCTTCTTTCTTCATTGTACTCAATTGGCAAAACCCCAAACCTGGTTAAATCTAACTTTCTCCTTATTCTATGCCTACACCTGCACAGGTGAATATAACACAACAATGCTGAATAATCTCATGTTAAATTCATGATTATGAACCTCAACCTGGCTGTTAATACTTCCTGGCAATCATACGACACCTCTTTAGACCAATGGTGCTCACCTGGGGACAATTTTGGCCCCAGGGAACATTTGGCAATGTCTGGAGACAGTTTTGGTTGTCGCCATTGAGGGAGGAAAAGAGGGAAGGCTGCTGCTGTCATGCAATGGGTGAGGTCTGGGAGGCACAAGCATTCCACAGTGTACCTGCTCTATACCTTCCTATCGCAGAGAATAATCCAGCCTCAAATGTCAAGAGGTCTCTGGTTGAGAAGCCCTGCCTTGGATCATATAATTGCCCACTGTCTCAGACAAGTATTTAATATCTCCTACTTTTTCTGCAAATCTCTATTCCCCAGTCCTTACCTTGGACTGATGATCCCACTTCCTCGTTTCTGAATAAAGGAGTTAGAATAGAACCTCCTTAAGTTCTCCTAGTGGCCCTTCCTTCTCCCAGCCCTTTCCCCATACTCTGCCTCCCTTTCTAATGTGTCATAGATGAACCGCCTCCATGCTCCTAAGGCCAAGCCTATGTATGCACTAGACCCCAAGTTCTCTGTCTATTCAAATACTTTGACAGTCATTCTCCCCTACTTATCCTATGTTATCAATTTTCCTTCTTTATTGAATCATTTCATTGGCATACAAACATGCTATCATTTTGTTATTATTTCTGTCATCTTTAAATAAGCCCTTTTGACCATGTTCCCTCCCAGCTACTGTCCATGTCTCTGCTCATTTTAAGTAAAGCTCCATGAAAAGTTGTCTGTACTAGCTGACTCCAATTCCCATTCTCCTATTTTCTTATAAATTCATTGCAATTTAATTCATTGCTTTTGCCCCAATCTCTCTATTACACTCCAGCCAATTCCTTCCCAGCCATTATCTCATTTAACCCATCAGCAACATGTGAAGCAGGTGATTCCTCCTTGAAACACTTTTCTTGTGGCCCCTGGATACCACACTCTCCTGGCTTTCTTCCCATATCACTGGCCATTCCTTCTCAGTATCCTTTTCTAAATCTTCTCATCTCTCCAGGACACAATCCTTGGACCTCTTCTCTGCCTGCAATACCTCCATCAACGACCACTGTGCCTAGGTCTCATGGCCATTTAAAAGCATCTGATGACTACAAAATTATTCCTCCAGTCCTGTGACCCAGAACTCTAGGTCCATATATGCTAATTGACTACTTGATATATTCATTTGGATGTCTATTAGCTATTTCAGTTACATCTCAAATATAACACGTCCAAACTTGAATTCCTGATTTTCTTTCTGAAGCTTGCTTTTATGACATTTTTAGACTTGCTTTTAGACTTCCCAACTCAGTTAATGGCAATTCTGTCTTTTCAGTTCCTCTGGCAGAATACCATGGAACTACACTTGATTCCCCTTTGTCCTGTACTACACGCAATCTATCATTAAATCCTGTTAGTCCCACCTCAAAATCCAACTACTTCACTCCATTTTTTCTGTGACCAGCTTGTTCTGAGCCACCAGCCTACTAACAGGTCTCTTTGCTTCCACTATCTACCACCCCACTCTTTTCTCTTCATTCTCTTCTCAATATAACAACTAAAATTATCCTTTAAAATGTGAGTCAGATGTTGTATTGCTTCTGCTCAAAATATTCCCAAGTGATCCTAATTACTCCCAGCAAAAGGCTGGACTGACCTGCACCTCTCCAAGGCCCCTCCAGACTCTCCCCCGGGACCCCTCCACTCCGGCTCCCAGAGGCCTCCCTGGTGCTCTTTGCTGTTCCCCACATGTCCACAGGCTCACCCATCCCCTCCTTTAGAGCTCCCTTGACCTATCTAAAATAGCAACTCCCTCCCAACAGTCCTCTCTATCCACATAGCTTTATTATACACCAAACCACTTACCACTTTTTGATATTCTCTATCAACTCAATTATTTATTTACCTATCTCCTTTCATTCAAATATAAGCCTGAGGAGAAAAAGGATTTTTCCCTGTTTTGATTGCTTCTATATCCTCAGCACCTGGAAGAAATGCTTACTGAATAAATGAATTCTGCTGACTTTTTCACTGAGAGAGACCTTGAAAATCATGTACAAACTCCTTAATAACCAGATAAGAAAATGGAGGCTGAAAGCAGAGAAATGATCTGTCAAAGTCACATTTTAATTAGTAGAAGTTTGCTAGAACTAGATCTTCTGATTTTTAGCTCAGGGCTGTTTTATAGCCACAGCCATTGGAATTACCTTTGATTAACTTACCTAATTATCCTGGCTATTTTATGCTAATGAGAAAGATATGTATATGAACATACTGTTACGAGAAAAATGGGAAAGAAATAAAAGTATGGGAAGGGGAACAATGTGTTTATGTATTTCAGAAATACTTCTGTATACATACATAGGTAAATTACGTTATCTGTATGTCACTTTCAAGAATTAAGAACAAAGAACTGATACAGTAATCCAATTAACTAGTGAACCTGGCACATGGCAATGACATGGTCCCTAAGGGAGTCTTTTGTGATCACTGTTCTATGATCCCACCCCAGGAAAAGTGTTTTAATAAGTGTTTGGTGCCTCTGGGAAGTAAGATAAAGTGTGAAACAACCAGATAGAGTTACTTCAGTCTAATATTTTTTAATGCCTCAAGTATTTAGGAAATCTCTTGCAAAAAAAGTCGAAGGGGAAAAGGGAAGGGTTGAAGGAAGGAAGAGGGAGGGCTAGAGAAAATGAGACAGAATATTAGTGATCATTGAATTTAAGTAATACATCACATACATTTCATTAATTAACTTTTTATTGAGAGAATCATATGGTCTTGGTTCTTGCTATTATTTAGTTATGTGGTACATTGCATTTATAGATTTATGTATGTTGAACCATCCTTCCATCTCTGGGATAAAGCCCACCTGGTCATGATGAATTATTTTTTGATGTGCTGTTGAATTAGGTTTGCTTAGATTTTGTTGAGGATTTTTGCATCTATATACATGAGGGATATTGGTCTGTAGTTTTCTTTTTTTGTTGTGCCCTTTCCTTATGCCAAATTATTTTAATATCCCTCTTGTTATAAGGAAAGGCATTTTTTTGATATTTCCAAGGGCCCATATGGAAAATCCCTAAGTTAATTCAAGGCCAAGAAAAAGACTTAATTTAGAATTTTATTTTAGGAAGTTTGTTAAAAAATCAAGGGTTTAAAATACTTGATCAAGATAGGATCACAGGTCACTGTGAATAATAGTTATTCATTTAACCAGCATGATAATTTAAAGACTTCAAAGGCAAATACAGAATGTGACATCGTTGTAGAGAAAACCTTAGCTCTTTTAATAGAGAGGTCTGTTTTCTTAGGTGATTAAAAACCTAAAGACAACATAAAAGCACAGAGAATTATCTTGTTAAAACTCAGAATCTTTATTTTCTAGGTCAATCACCTACAAAGGTAAAGAAAAACCTTTAATAATTTTCTATTAAGAACAGAACAATACTCCAAGGAAAGCTTGTTGTTATATTTTTCTTGCTGACAAATTTAGTAATATAGAGATAGCATAAACTTATTTCACTAATAAACCTAGGCAGGAAAGGTTGTGAATCTGTATTACATATAATGTTGACAATTCTGAAGATATTCACGTTTTAATCAAATCAACAGTATTCTCATTTAACAAAGATTACCCAAGTCACATGAACTTGACAAGCATTTGATAAGTTCTTAGTTTTCTGAGAGAATACTTAATTTATATAAGAACTTATTTTCTGTAAGCCAATTAAATAGAGCCCTTTTACAATTTAATTTTTGCAATATTAGAAGGAGATAGGAAAATATACATATACATCATTCATACCAACATACATAAACATATAGACAGAAACAGATTTTATATCTTCCATTTTAAAATTTTAGCCATATGCCAAATACAATAATACAAAACTCACTAATTTATTAAAGAATATCTAGATTCAAATTGTTATTTCTGTCCAATGCAATAAGATTTTCTGTCCAGATGGCTAAAGTTTTTTACTAATATTTGTGAAAAAGATTATTAAACATTTTTCATTTGCCATCTGTAAGAACCTTTTAAAGAGCCAATTTTTGATTTATTTGATCTTTTATATTCCTCTGTCTACCAATGAAAGAATGCATTCCATTCCTTTTGTGGCACTTTGGACTTTTCTTTGCTAATTTACTTCACAAGTGAACAATTTTATCTTGGTTAAAACTTCCCCATTGTAATTCTAAGTTGTTCATAGTAAGGGTAACCCATTTTTCCAAAATTGTACAGGTTCTGGATCCATGATTTTTGTATAAAAAGCTATCTGGCTTATTAGGAAGTGCTGTCTCAGAGTCCTGAAATACCAGACTTCTGATATTTGGGGAAAACCATTTTCAAAATGTTCCTACCTGAGGCCTATAACTAAATCAAATCCAGTTAATTATAGAATCCAATCTGATCCTGGACACTGTTCAACAAAATATGCTCAGACAAAGTCAGAGAGATCAGACACAATTTTATGGCAGTCAAATCCAAGAAAAAAATTGCTCATGACTGTCAGCTGCTGCAAAAGGTCAATGGGCACAATGCACCTGGTGGGTACCTGTGTTTGGTCATTCGATGCTCCTGTAGGTTGCTGAAAGTCCCCTCAGATCCAACTTCTGACACTAAACTATTAAAAGAAAACAACTTTAGACAAATTAAATTTAGCAGAGTTTATTTGAGCAAAGAATGATTTATGAATCATTTATGAATATTTATGTATCACTCAGAACCAGGTGATGTTCGAAGAGCTCTACCCAGTAACGTGGGCAAGCAGTATTTATGAACAGAAAAAGGAAGGGATGTACAGAAACAGCTTTCTTGTTTACAGTTCACAGTTTGCCTTATGGGATCATGGTGTGATGAGGCATTTGCCTTCTATGGACATGTTCTGATCGATTAGTGGCCTGCGGTTGGCTGAGATTCAACTATTAGTTACAAAAATGTATTCTTAAGTTAGGTTGCAGATAACCATGTATGAATTCGAAATATGGAGGCAGCTTCAGGCCCAATTTTATTTAATTTAATACCATCTTCATTTCCTTCGCATTTTTCCCATTGTCTACCAAGCTTTCCTTATAGTCCCCCAGCTTTATGTCCAGACAAATAAAATTCCTCAGTTTCCCTGACAAACTGTCTTTGTAGCTACAGTTCTTTGCTCCTGCCATAGTTTTCCTTTTTTCCTAGCCCAAAGAACTGCTATTTATCCCTGGCCCCAGCTCCATTGGTAACAAAAAAATATACCTTTCTGGATTCTCCCAAGTAGAGTTTGTCATTCCTTTCCTCTAAATTCCCAAACCCCTATTCTTTCAATATTGTATTGTTTACCACTTTGTGGCAAAATTATCTAATTTTATATGTCTCTTTCTTACAAAAATACCAGGTATCAAAAAATATATCTTCTCAAGTTTTCTTTTTTGGTTCCTATTACATTGTCTGACGTTTATATCAGTATTTAATACATGTTTGTGAAATAAATTGTACTTTTAAAATTTTCTTCACTATTTTCACCCCATTATTAAGGTCATATGTCCTATTTTAAAATGCATGATGCAAACCATGCTTATATTGCTATCTGAACAGAAAGCAAGAAAATATATGTTATCATAGTCTTTGATGTATAATTTTTTTAAAAATATAAAACACAGAAAAATAGATTCCATGAAAGAAAAAAGTACCAGAAAAATGTAACATTTCTATATTTTCTCAATTTTAAGTATATATCCTACTATGTTGAAGATTTTACTAATAAATTATATTTGTATAAGTTATTGATTGCACTGCTATTTTTTCCAAACAAGAAGTATTGAATCTAAAGCATTGTTATTTCTCAAAGTCCTAAAAAAGTCTAAAATGTAGAGATCAGCAATGTAGAGTTCTACAAGTGGCAAATGTATGTCATCATTGTTTTACGAATTAGTTTTCAGAACAAATAAAAATTCATCATAATATGTTAGAGCCTGGAGGAATAAAATATTTGATTGTTTTATTGCATATGTGAAGAAAATACATCAAAGAGATGTTTCCTCAATTCAACATCAACATGTGGAATGAGTGATTTTTGTTTGTTTTTATCTTACAATATTGTCTTAATATGATATCCAGAAAGTTCCCTGTTTTAGGCCCACTTCTAATAATTCTAGCATCTGGGGACGAAGTATAAATGGCATGCATATTCCAAGTATGTAATGTATATATCTGTCTATACCCATGATCTGGCCTGTATTTTTACCAAGGGCTCCCAGCCCATTCATCATGGATCCCCCTCCACATCGGGAGGCTAAATAATATGTCTTTCAGATTCACTAGGTATTTTATGGAGGAAAGCTGGGCAGAGTAGTGCATAAAGTGATGTTGGGCCCAGGATTCTGGGACAGTAGCTGCACCAAGTCCCACTCTGGATGTTGATTGACTTGGTCAAGTTTCACAGTGAACCAGGGTGAACTGAATTCGCCCACCCATTTCAATTTTTCAACTCAGGATTCCCGAAACAATTTAAACTGACTCTCTAAACGACTTCAAGCAAGAGAAAAGTAGCATGAATCAGGGAAACACTTTGAGTGCCTTACAGCAGTCAGCTTTTAACAGAAGCAACCACTCTTTCATGGAGGGTACGAGCTCTGATTTTCTTTTTTCCCTTCAAACACTTGCAAGCTCACAAGCCCACTTTCTCTGACCTGGAGTGCTAGTTTGATATGAATGAGTCTTTAACATAATTGTAATTTGTTCACAAATATTCAAAAATTTTCCACATGGGCATAATCGGAAAAGGAGTCATTCATTGTATTTCGAGGATTAAGATTTGCAGAGGATCTCTAAAGTACGTTGTGTTGCTACTGATGCCTATATCTAAGAATGGTACTATCCTAATGACTAAAATTGACAATCTTGAAACATTGTTATTATAACAATAGTCACAATGAAGAGTTAAGGATCCCAGACTTTTGGCATGCATTTGTGATTCCCAGTAATTTCAGACTGGGTATAATCAGCTGAGAATATAGACAATGTAAACTATGCTTTTTTAAACCTATTTGGGCACAGGATAATCTGCAAAAAAAGATTTGTATTTATACATTGTCATGTTCTTTCCCAGCCAGTGAAGAATTTATGTAAGAATATGTTTAATAATTATAAAAATACATATAAATCAAAGCAATTGATCCATCATATTTTGTTGATTTTAAAATTATTTGTAATAATGTAAAGGTGTAAGAGAAAAGATGAGTCCAGTAATCTAGCATACAAATTGCAGTATCATATGAACATTTTTACTGAGATTAGGTTTTCCAATGTTAATACATATAATTACTATAAAATTCATTGCATTTAGGCTATTTTAAATGTAAAAATACAGACACACATTGTTTTTTCAATTCCTAAAAGCTGGTGTTGGAATAACTGTTTCCAGACTTTGTCCCAGTTATGATAAATATCATTAAGCTATCTGTCTTTTAAACTTGGATTCGATTTCATCCACTGTTTAAATCTGATTTTACAAATCAAACCCAAGTAAGGAAACAAATGGAAATGCATCTTTCAGCAGCATCTTCTGACAGTATATGATAAACAACATCATTTACAGGACACTGCATCATACCATTTACATTTAGAAAGAAGAAAAATGCTGATTAAGTTTCCATTTGGCCCAGGCCTTCTAGTTCATAGCATATTAAGCAATTCAGTCTTTTGGTTTTAAAGCCATACACATCTCTAATCATAACGTGCCAGAAGCAATAAAACTACCAGAATGAGTAGGGCCGTTTACTTCTGACACGTTATAACATTTCTGAGCCAACAGTGTTCCAAAAACGTGTGTTATTATTGTCTGTGGATTGACAGCTCAGCACCCAAGGGCCTCTTCCTCTCCCCAAGGTTTGTTTTTAAACCCACAAACGGCTCCCTGAGAATAAGTGTAAAATTTTATTTCTCATTCAATGACTCACACACTTGTTTCAAAGAAAAAAAATCATTTGACCATTTTGTAATCAAATGATACCCATGTTTGGAGAAAAGTTAAACAAAACAAAAGAATTGCTAAACACCGTTGAGTTTTGTTTATTAGATTTGGCAAGAGTCATGTACTCAGTAAAATTGCTTGTTTTTATTTTTAAATGTACGAAACATGGTAGTACTTCTAGAGCAATACCAAAAATTTATGATATCAATATAAAAATATTAAAAAAACCTCATTACTTTATAATAATTTCAAATGTCTGAGTTGACACTTATTATTAATTCTAAAGAAAAATGTTCCTGTATAAAGAATTAATAATACTAACAAATTGTGTGTACACAATTTAGATTCATGCCAGAACAAACTGTTTTTAAGCACTCTACAGTATTTCAGAATATGTTTTATCTTATCAATATGTCTAATGAAAAATCATTTTTATCTATTCCTTAAAGCAATTTCCAACCTACAGTCCTGAAATCCAATTTTAGTTACTGAATGTAGTTTTTAAAAAGTGGAATGTATGCCTTTTAAACTATTTTACAATTTAGACTGGCCTCTTCCACTCAAGTCCAAAGTACTTAAGATTTTTATTTCCATTTTAGAAACTCTTGGTTGGAAGGTAATATTCTTTCTTTATTATACCCCATTTACTTTAATTATCCTTGCAAAAAACTATGGAGACGAAGGAGAATACCTGTGCCTTAAATTATCCCTTTTTAAAATTCAGAAAAAAATGATAATGTGGACGATCAGTTCTCATATTATAAAGATTGTAAAATAGGACATTGAAAAAATTTAAAATCATCTGAATATGAATAGTTACTTTATACCAGTAAAGTTTTAAATCATCTAAAATATTCTATTTTTGTTATAATAGTTATAGTACATTAGACTTTTTATTCTGTGTTGCAGTAAATATGTGCATATATGTATGTTTGTGTTTATATGTATAGAGAGGAAGAGGGAAAGTGAAAGAGAGAGAGAGAGAAAAGTGAGATTTAACCAGATTGCCTTTGAATTTATCACTAGGACAAAATTCAGAAACTAACTCTCTGTCTTGATCTGAGCCAAGTCATGACTCCATTAGACCATAGACCACTTCTGGACACCCTGATTTTTTCTTTTCTAAACTATAGTGTACTAGTGACTATACATTTATTGTACACAGTTGTGTGTGTGTGTGTGTGTGTGTGTGTGTGTGATCTACCTGTCTGTCTGGTGCTCTTTCCTTCTATGTATTCATCCTTCAAATATAAACTTAAATGGCACTTCCTATTCAAAGACTTCTTAGCCCACTCTCAAACTAAGTCAAGTCTGTTAACTTTATATGCTCACAATTCTTCACATGTGTTGTTTAAAGCCTTTTTCAAAGGTAGACTTGAATAAGTACATGTGTGTTGGCATGTACTCTGTTTCCTGCCCTTGACTGTATGCTCCATGAGGTAGTAACTCTTTCTGCCACTACATTCCTGTATCAACAGGACCCAGCACAACAAATGGTTATAAAGTGGGAGGCGGCTCCATGACAAATGAATATAAGGATGACTGAACACGTGAAGGACCAACATTTTGAGATCCTTGAGAATTGCAGACTTACAATATTTTTCTCCTAGGTGCATATTCCTTGGAATTACTAGTAAAAAAGAGTTCCAAGAACTATGTTAGCAGGTGACACTATGGTCATAAAATCAAACAAGGTATCTACCCTAATAGACCTTATGGTTTAGTGGGGAGATAGATGTTAATCAAATAATTACATACATGAATATAAAACAAAACACTTTGATAACCATGTGGTAATAAAAGAGAGATACATGATACTAAAGTAGACAGTGCTAAGAGAATGTATATTAGGCTGATTTATCCAAGTTGGGAGGAGATCAGTCCAGGCTTTTCTGAGGAATTTAAGATAAAGCTGAGATCTGTTGAACAACAATGGTGGTAGCTGGGAAGAAAAAGCATTTCAGTTAGTAGGAATTGCATGCACGAAGGAAAGACTGACTATGTGGCGTAAAGAACACAGCATTAACAATGAACAATGCCCAGCAGAGCAAAAATTCATCGATGGTAAATGTTGAGAGTTGGAGTATATGTAGAAGCGGCAAGATATGATACTTGAAGCTAACAGGAAGAAGAGGTGTGGATCTATTTAGAGCAATGGATGACCACAATTATACTTACGTTTTGAAAAGATAATTCTCGTTTGGGTGCATGTATTAAATATGTAAGAGGAGAAGGGCAAGTAGAGATACAACTCAGACAAGTAGGGTTATGACATTATTTCAGGTAAAGATAATGAATGCATCTTTGAATAGTGCCTCCAAAAATAAAAAGAATTTTCAAACTTATTTGACCAAGTATCCTTTACTGTTTGTTTACTTATTTCTTTTGTTTTTAATCTATTACATCCTTTAACTAGAGTGTCAAGGAACAAGCTTCAGGTAAAGTTGATTTAATATCATCACACCTTTAAGATAACAAAACCGGGCCTAACAATGTTTATAAATTTTCCAGATATGCAGCAAATTATGAAAGAATAAGGTTAGATCTCAGGGATAAGTATAAGTAGAATTTAATGGGAGGCACTAGCAAGTGCTAAAAAATGCTTTGAAAGATTCTTTGTTTTTATCTCACTTAAATTCTCACTATATATTGTGTAATATGGGTATATATACACACAGAGATATCTCTCTCCATCTCTCTGTGAGTTTCAGTTCTCTTTATTCCACTTCTTGTACTTCTTGGTTTTCCCCACAAGGAAGGACAGCTAATTAATTGAATGATAAGAAACAAATGCTTTATTGTACTACATGCATTATTAATCATGGTCTCTATTCTTACTAATCCATGGATTATCTCTTCTGTATTGTCTCTGAGCATCAAGCTATGTGAATAACTTAAACTGTGGTGAGTTCTGTCAGTAGAGCTTCCTTATTTCACCCCTCTTTACTCCATCATTGGTGGCTTGGGGGAGTCCCACCTGTCTTCAGGAGTCATGGCAACATTCTTTGTCTCTTCATGATTGCCACTATTTCTACTTCTTATAGCACGTGACCAGAAAGAGATCAATAATACCCAAAGCATCATATTTTGTTTCACTGTAGATACAAAAGTAACCCTTGTTCTGGCCCATAGGTTTATTCATGTCATTCAACCAGATGGGTCCATGGCTCTCCATTGGAAATTGCCCATCTTCTACCCTCCTAAACAGGTATTTAATTTTCTATACGGCTACTACTATTTCGTATGTTCTTGGAGACTTCTTGGGAAGTGGTAGATACGATATTTTGTCATCCTTGATTCCTGGCTATAATATCATCTAAATCATGGGGCTGGCAAATTGCAGCCCATGAACTAAATTCTATGCTTGCCTGTCTTGTAGATATGCATTTGTTAGAACACAGTTGTGCCCATTCATTTGTGTTTAATTTCTGGCTGCTTTCAGGCTACCATGGTAGAGTTGAGTAATTGTCACAGACATTGTATGTTCTGTAAAGCTTAAAGTATTTATTATCTTGCCCTTCACAAAAAGAGGTTTCTAACCCTGATCTAAACTAATCTTCAGCCCTAATAATAAGAACTATTTACTTAATATATCATTCTCTTAAAAAATGCCTTGATTGAATAATATGATGGAAATATTGGGGATTTATAGTAACCTGACGTTGTCAAGAAGAAATTGTGCAGTTGAGTAAAATAATAAACTTTCTTAACAATAATTGATGTATTAATATATAGGAGAGAGTAGATTGCTTAGAGATACTTGAATTTCCCTCTGCAATGAGTGAAAAACAAAAAAGACTTGAGATATGAAAAAGAATACTCTAAATTCCTTATATTTCCCCATTTTTATACATCAGCTCTTTAGTGATTTATTTCTCCCTTTGAATCTCTCCCTCATATTTATCTCAACCAGATTTCTCTTGTACTCTTAAAATTGACTCTGGGTCTCAATCTACCCTAGGGTAGCTTTGCCTGAGGGGCCTTGATAAATAGCATTTTCTAGAGCTGATGATAAAGAAAATGTTGTGTAGCATGTGCGTAGGAAGCTCAAGGATGATCCTTGGCTGGTTGGCTGTGTTGACAGCAGTCATCTAGACTAAGTGGTGACAGGCTAATATAACGATGACATGTCAAAACAAAATGAAACAAAACAAACAAAAAAAAATCAGAGACATATTTTTAAAATACTTTGTAAATTAAAAATTTGTCATGCTGTTACCTTTTCAAATTAAATTAATGAAACTATCATGCAACATTATATTTTATGAAATATCCCAGGATATTTCTATAAAGATGTGTCAAATTTCTGTGAAATAAATCTGCATTAAAATTGATGTGTAGCCCTTATTTTCATTTACTGTGAATAAAAGAATAAAAATATTATAGTTGGATGACTCTGTTAAGCATATGATGGTACTAAAGGACTCTCCTATCATTATGGTTATTTGCCAGTAGAAATTTCTCCTACAAATCATTTATCTCTAATGGTCTCATTTATTTCTCTTCCCAAGATTGATTAACATATAAAATTTAGATTACTTACAGTTGATCCAAATAGATTACGCTACTATCTTGTTCTATGTCAAATCTTCTCAAAACATTCATGCAAGAAAAATCTACACTCCATAATATCTATTTTACAAGTAGTAAAACCAGGGAGATTCAAACAAGGGCATAAATGCACCTTCAGCTCAGTTGACTACTAAAAATATGAGTTTACAATCAAAATACAACATGGAATATCAGCACTCAAAGTATTCTTATGGGAGTATAATGTCAACTTTATGGGAATTTGATGAAATTTCTTTCAATTTGTTTTTTATTTTTATCTAACTAATAGTTACAGATAGTTTAAAGGATCAAATAGTACTATAAAACTTATGACAAAAATCAAGTCTCCTAATTTCCACTTCAATTTAGCATTCCCCAGAGGCAACCACTTTCAACTCTTTAATTTACTGTTTTGATCATCATTTCCATATGTCTAAATAAATACTCATATTATTACTTTTTGATTTTTGACTTCTAGACATTCTCTATTGACTTCCTCCATGGGAGATGAGACTTTATAATCCCCTTTCTACCCTCCTCAACCCCCTTCCACACACATACTCACACACACATACTTCTTAAATCCATAATCTCCCAATATAGTTGTATTGTGATTGCATTTAGATTACATCAATGTTTCCTACACATAATTCATAAATATGTAAATAGCATTTACAGCTGAGTCCTGGCTTGCAGAAGAGGGAGAATGTCCAGGTTTAAATATTGAACTTTCAACAAACTTTTGTTTTAGTTTCACATTTACTCCTACTTCCAAAGGCACTCAGTGCTCTCTTTTGAATGTTCCATAGTGTAACATCAGCTTTCTCATCAGCTTTCCTCACTGCCAGGTAGAAATCATCATTCTGAGGTTTCTAGAATCATTTACCATGTATATATCTGGCTCTATTTTTTTTTAACATTTCTTCAGTATTTTCTATCATCTTTGCCTTTTTTTGCTTTAGTCAATTTACAAAATCCTTTGTTGCAAGTTTATAGGTATTTCAAGAGCAAATGGAGACTCATGTGTGTGACCAACTCACATAATTACTGAAAGAAAGTAATTCATGGTCCATGGTAACTTGCATTTGAATAAATATTTTCCTGTTATATTTAATGCATATTTTTTGTCATGGATAAATAAAAAAAAATTGATGGAAATATCTGATTATCCAGTTAAACTCTGAACATTTCCTCTAATTGAGTTGCATTTTGTGGGCTACAAAAATGTTGAGCCTAAATGAAGATGAAAGATGATGCCATTTAAAGACAAAATAATTTACAAAGAGTCAACGTCCAGCCTGAGGATGCACAGGAGAGCGGGAAAGAGTGCTATACAATCTGTATGAGCAATTGGGGAGTGAGTATTCAGCAATGATGTACCTGGAGTGTCTTTTTGCAAACGACCTTGATGTTTTAACAGCATTGGTAGTCCCTTCTCTTTGTAACTTCATGAGTTGACTCTCTATTACCAATTGCTAGAAAGTATCCACCAGTCAAGTTTTGAACTGCTTGTCGATTTGCTATTATCCAGAATTGATTCTGGTTATTTGCCGTATTTTGAGTATTTTTATTATGTTTTCACCATTGGGGATGAATTGATTTCAAAACTGAGAGTATTCGCTCCTGGTAAATTATAAGAAGGGCATCTGAGAAATAATAAATGTATCCTAAATCAACGCTGTGATATGCAAAGCACTTCGTTAAAAATCAGGAAACTTGAACTGTATTGATTAATCTAACTTGAACTAAGCAGTAACCTTGTGCAATTCAAAAGGCCCAAGTCTCTTATTTTTTTTTGGGAAAAAAAAAATTTAAGATAATTAAGGGTTCTTCCATTTTGAAGACTAAATGATTCTATCAGAGATATGTATTGGCATTGTTTTATGACACAATTTAAACAAAAGGATATCTTGCATAATTGGAGTATAGATTTTTACTTCCACAGACTTGGGTTTGATACTGTGTCCACAGTAGGGAAATCTTACAGTTGTTTACGAGACTGCTGAAAGTCATGAAACCATCATGTGGGTTGGCTTTCTGAAGAATTCAGAGTGCAGGTTGGCAAATTTGCAACATGAAATGCAACATGAGAAATAAATATATGCTTAAGTTAGTAGGAGAAGAAAGATGGATTAAAATACATGAAATGTTTTCCTGAAATCTCAAACTATACCCCCCACCCCACCAAGGAATTGAATGAACAAAACAAGAACAGTGTGGAGGGGTTGGTTATTATGACTCTTCTCAATAACATTTCCATGAACTCAGTACTGCCTCTGTTAACCTTGGAGTAAGAGCTAAACACATTGCTGAAGCCAACTTCTTGTCTTCACCCCTTTGATAATTACAATATGTCAATGATGTATTTGCTCGGGAATTGTAAACTCTAGCTTTTCACTTTTTTGGAAAGACTATAGAAAAGATATTAGGAAAGAGCTCCTTCCAAGCTCAGTATATTGTTTAGAATGAGATTGGGAAAGGTAGAAAATAAGATGAGAATATTGCATTATTTCCGAAAAAATAAGGGACAGAGAAAAAAGGAGAGCTTTTTTAAAACGCCTCGTTCTGATGTAATCTGAGCAGTTGTTGTTGTAACTTCCCCTCAGTTAAATATGCTTCCATTATGCTGTGTGAAGAGAGCAATGATTTGTTTTGCTGTCACTGTTGGCAAAGCAGGAGGTGTAAATATGTTTTTCAAGTCCTCCAGGGGACTGCCGAGGTCTTCCTCACTTAGTTTAAACTTTGGCGGACTTCCATTCATGAGCCTGAAAGCAGTCCTTCTCCATCTGGAATTCTCAGTGATGAAACCCTAGCAGGTCCTTAGGAAAAAAGAAAATCGATGTTTTGCCACTAATAGTATTTAGAATATTGAAAGTCTGTGTGATAATGTACATGCAATGTAAAAATAACAAACTTATCTTTCGCAAGTGCACTATGTGTGCCAACACATGCACACACATATGCACCTCCCATTCTTCTTCATGGTGATCACACATGTACAGAAAGACAACTGTATGTACTAGGATTGGAAAGGAATCCTATCCTGTCCTGTAACCTTGGGTATTTTCTACATGTCTTTTTAACAAGAATTTGGAGACTGAATTTAACGTTCACTTGGTTACCAGCCCTTCCAGGCTTGTCACTTAGAAGAAGCAAATTAAAAATTTCTGTCTACCAGAAAATGTCACATGGAAATAAAAAAATACAAGATACAATCAATCACTCTTAAGTAAATGGCTAATTCCTAGACAATGCATTTCCTTGATTACAAAACAGACATAACTTTTCATTTAAACATTTCTGAAATTAGGGAGTATCAAAAACCAATATATGAATTTAATATAATGTTGTTTTTTATGCTTTTCCAGCCTGCTATAATTAAAGCGTTGGAATGTTTTACAATCACTGGTATCTTACAATGGAGGTACAATGGCATGTAGGAATAATCCTCTTGACAATTAATTGTTAGGTGGTAGACAGTGGTATCCTTCCCATGCTCATAAGCTTAGGAAAATTTAATATTGGTGAACATTGATAGGCCTGGCATAGTGCCATGAATATTAAAAATGTTAAAATATAAAGTTTTTGTGGCTTTTTCCTTTTTTAAATTGAATTATCTGTAGTATCCAATAATCAAATATATCATACAGGTTGACTATCCTGTATCCCAAATGCTTTGGACAAGAATTGTTTCAAATTTTAGATTTTTTTTTTGATTTTGGAATATTTGCATTATTCTTACTAGTTGAATATCCAAAATCCAAAAAACTGAAATCTGGAATGCTCCAATGAACATTTTCTTTGAATGTCATGTTGGTGCTCAAAAAGTTTCAGATTTTGGAGCATTTCAAATTTCAACTTTTCAGATTTAGGATGCTCAACCTGTATAGGCAAAATCTTCCTAACTAGTGAGCTTCAGCAACTGATGTGCACATCTTGAATGAATTACCTGTTTGTCAAAATGTGTCTCTAAATTTCCTACATCAGCAGGAGCTCTCACCTTGGTCATTTCTGCAGCATTCACCTTCATTTATAATATTAGTCCATGTAAATGTAAACATTGCAATCTTCTGAATTTGCTGTGATACAAAAAGTTTTTGGAATTGTATATATAAGACAGGAAAAAAAAAGTGGGAGAAAGTATTACCATTTAATTGTTACATAAATGACCTGGTATTACTGACTACATGTAATGAAATTCAAAATCAGCTGTTGAATCACGATAGAATAACCAGGTAGTTAAAGAAGCTAGAAAATGTCTTCAGTGACTGAGGGGATGTTGAAATATATGGTTGATAACAAACCAAAAATATTTTAATACACAGGCACCCCAAAACAGAAATTAAGCTATGTTTCACATAAACCATAAATCGATGACATTCTCTAAACAGGACAAAAATGGCACTCACAAATGGAAATTAAAGGCCATCAGGATGCAAAGCAGAAAGTGGTTTGAAACTGTATGTAGAGGATCACAGTGGATTGGTAATACAGTCAAGAAGCTGTGGCAGGGCCTTAAAATAGATAGAAATGTCAGATCAGGACCTTTGTAAGATTGTACTTAGGCTCTAGGAAGATTACTTCAATAATTAAGCTACTGGGAAGGGGCTGGAAGCAAAAGACCCCGTTAAAATATGATTTCATCAGCCTTACAAGAAGTGATGCCAACAGGAAGAGGAAGACAGCGATGAGTACGAAGGCTTATGAAAGTAACTTTACTGCATGTGGAGAGCAAGGAAAAAAAAAACGAAGTAAAAACAATATAAAGTTTTTATGCTTGAGTGACACAGAAGATGGCAAAGGAAATATGAGAGGCAATAAAGAAAATGGAAAGACAGATATGAGGTGTCAACAGAATGTGGAGCTGGAAATTATGAGCAGGATTTGAGAATCAATAGAAAAGTCTGTATTCAGAAAGATCTGGGTTTAAACATTTCTGCATGTTATTAGTCCTAAGATCCTTTATATTTTTCAGTCTTATTATTAGTTGACATTATTTTTCCTTTTGGTTAATCTACATTATTTTTGATTTTGTATCAGTCATTTCTACTGTAATAGCAGTGACTAATATCACGACATTCGTAGAGTAGTTGTAGATACTGACAATCTATGTCAGAGCATAATAAAATGATCTACCAGCACTTATATGTCAGATATACTTAATTACTTATAAAAAATAATGAACACCATAATACTCATCTCACAGTTTAAGAAAAAAGGAACATTTTTCCAACAGTCAAATTTTCTGTGCACTCATCTTCTATGCCTTAGAGTTAATTTCCATCCTGAATATAGTATTACCCTTATTATTATATCTAAACAATATATAATATTATTTTCCATGATGGTGAACTTTATTCAGATAATATCATCAGCAATTTCTTTTTTTTGGTAACATTTACATTTGATAGATGTAGCTTTAATTCACATTTTCACTGCTGTCCACTCTTCTATTGTATGAATATGGCACAAAATTCCACTGTCCTATTTATAAATATTCAAGCTATTTGCCATTATTTATGCCACTGCAAACAAAGCTGTAGTGAACATTCTTGTGCATGTCTTCAGGTGCAAATGAGTGAGAGTTTCCCTAGGGTTATATATCTCGAGATGGAATTACTGGTTCTAAAGGTTCTGTTATTTTACATATTCACAAGCCATGTATAAGAATTGTTTTTTGTGCCAAAGTCTTCCTAACATAAAATCATCAACTTCTATTTTTTTAAATCTATATTCAGCAATAGTATGTAATTCTGATCTTAATTTACATTTGCATAATTAATGATGATTTCGAGCATGCTTTTTTTTCCTATGCTTGTTGATCGCTTTCATTGCATTTCCTTAAATTGGGCTTCGATTTCTGTTTTCGGCTGTTTATAATTTTTAATCAATTTTTAGAAGGCCATTACATATTCTTTTTACTAATTTGCTGTCAGTCATGTGTCTCGTAAATCTGTTCTCTCAGTCTGAAGATTTTGTTTTTAATCTGGTTTATGGTGTTTTATGATGAACCAAAGTTTTAAATTTTGATGATATTGCATTTATCAATATTTTACTTTAACAAATAATATTCTTAAATCATAAATAATTTCTTATATGTGTACTTCTTTATAAAATGTATTTTCTTTAAGCAGTATTTATATTCACATGATTTGAGCATCAAAAATATGTTTAAAAAGGTTTTGCTATGTATTCCATCTGTAATCCACCTCTTCATATATTCTTATCCTTCTCTCTCCTGCTTTGTGCTCCAGGACTTAACCTTATGGGCTACATCACCAGGGTTTCTTGTCATCTGGCTTTTGGTTGAGTTTGTACAATAAAAGGCACAGGGAGATTAGAGAGCTAAAGGGAAGAGGGATATGAATATTTTTTACCTTTTTCTCCCTGCTTGTCATCAGGATTTTTCTAATTACTTTGTCCCACTACAATCGCAGATCAGTTCTTGTCCTTTCTTCTAGCACTTCTCACTGAGCTTCTGTGAAATCGTTTCCTCCCCTTTTCCATCAATAGCAGGGATGATAATGGCTTCCCATTGTCAATCTTCTTTACTAATTTCTTCACCCTCACCTAATATTTGGTTAAAATATCTTGGTTAGAAATCTCTTCAGTGAAATCTTATGTTCGATTCTCTCTCCTGAATGACCTTTAATGATACAAAGATACATTAAGAAAACTCTGACCTGAACCCCATTCATCCAATTCCTGTTGCCTACTGTTAATACTATCTTTCTGTTAATGCTATACACCAGAGATTTTTTATGCTTATTAAGACAATTAAAATGTCTCCTTACCCTTTTGTTTATCACAAACAGTAGAATACAATAGATTTTATTCTTCTACTTTTTTTGCACTTAATAACATATTAACATGGTATCCTATTAGTACATAAGGAGCTTCCTTATTGTGTTTTTTGATAGATGCATATTATCCCATTTTGTGAAAATACCTTGATATAATTGTTCAGCTCGCTAATGGTAGATACTTAGATTATTTATTCATAATATGCTATTACTAGCAATAATTCAATAAACAATTCAATATAAATCAATTATCATATAGAGAATTTTGCTGGATCCGAATTTATATGAATCTGTTGTTTTAATAATTCTGTCAAATTGCCTTCTCTAAGAAATGTCCCATTTGTGGTCCCATTTATGATAGGTTCTATTATCCCACAGTCTAAATAGTACAAAGTATCATCAGATGTTTGCAATTTTACCAATCTAATATGTGAGACATGTTATTTCCTTATCATTATTTTTCTTTTTTATTATTATTTCAAAATATTACAGGGGTACGAATATTTTTGGTTACATGGATCACTTTTGTTATACTAGAGTCAGGGTTATAAGTGTGCCCATCGCCCAGATAGTGTTCCCTGTATCCCTTAGGTAGGTTTTTGCCCATCCTGTCCTTCCCCGTCCCCCTGCTTGATTTCCACTGAGTTTTATTTCACTTTCTCCTGATCATTTTACTTTGAATGACCTTTACCGAGTGAGTGGAACATTTTTTCATGTTTAAAAGTCATTTGTATTTCTGTTCCTGAGAACAATTTGTTCCCATCTACTACTCATAGTATATTGAGTTCTGGTCTTTTTATCTTCAATTTGTAGACATTTTTATTAATATGGAGGGGAGGAGGTTAACCCTTTGTTCTGTAATATGATTTTCAATTTTTTCCCATTTTTGTTTTTCTTTTCACATTGTTATTATTGGGTGTTACCATGCAGAATTTTTTCTATTTTCAACAGAGGAATTTTTTAGTCTTCTCTTTAATGAATTCTGGAATTTTTATTCAGAAAGAATTTACCGCACTTAGAAATTATAAAATATTATTCCATGATCCCTTTGGGTACTTTCACCATTTCACATTCTACATTGAAATCGTAGTTCCAGTTGGAATATTTTTCTGATACAAATTGTGAGGTGTGGATAATTATTTTTTCTTTATTGAATAATGTTAGGTATATTTTCAAAGCATCTTACTTTATATCTTCACCTCCATTATTTAATTAGATCTTTTAAGTATGCTTAGCTTATATTTCCTTTCCAAATTTTCAGTATTTGTTGTTTTTGCATGGTCTTATTTTCTGTCTTTTATTTCTGCTAATTCTTAATTGTGATGGCTTGTGTGTTTCTCCTTTTGGAAATTCTGTATTGTGAGTTGAACTATGGCTGGGTTTTACATATGGGAATGTTGTGTGTCCTAAATTGAGGCTGAATCACTTCACAGAATATTTGCATTTCTTCCTGCAGGGCATCACTAGGGCAATAATAACTTTTACGCTAATGTTTTAACTTAGGGTTGCCTGGACCACATAGGTAATATACATAATAAATTTAATCCTCAGTTGAGGAAGAAAGACCTGCACCTGTGAAATCTCAGAAAAGACTTTATTTTCTCAAGATTCTAGTTTCCAGCTTCAAGGAACCTGTGGTTTCAGAATCCTCATAATAAACTCGTGTTCTATTTCTTCACTCTCATCACCTGTAGACTACACTTATTTTCTTCAGAGCACAAATTTGTGGTTATATTTTACCTAATGATTTCAGGATGTCTACAGCTGGAGGAATATTTTTTTTCCTAGAATATTTAGTCAACTGTCTTGCTGGAGATAAGATGTTATAAGATGAGTTTTCGGTGGAAATAAAGATAGAGAAATGTTTTAAAGAAAGAACAGCATTTAGAATGCATTTATTTTAAAACAAAAACATTTGACCATGTTTTTAGGCAGGATGTAAGGTATAAGGCCAAAGGAAAAATGAAATATGCAAGCAGGTAATATCAGTCAAAAGCCATTCCAGACAGAAAGAGCAGAGCAAGTACCTAGAAAGGCATCCAAAAGTGCAGGGCATCCTAGAGTAAAACAAAAAGTATTTTTGGCTAGAGTGCAAAAGCAGAAGTAACGCTTAACACATTAACTGCCATATGAGTTGTATTTAACTCACACTAGTTTTGAGCTCTGGGGCCTCGTGAAGCATATGTAACTGCAATTGGTTTGTGAAAATCTTACTCGTTGATGTTCTTATTGTTAGAATTAATATTGACAATTTAATTGCATATAACTGACGCACAGAAAAAATAAACATTTCTCATTAAATTAGAAAGGATTGTTTTGTTTTCAAAATTTTTATTCTCTTCTCGTAATAAAACACCATGGCTCCAGGGAAATTTTTTTTTTCCTAGTGTAGCAGTCAATGTATTAAGATTATAAATTGATAGCATATCTAGTTCATAAATTAGGAAGAAATCTGGAACTCATTGACCCAAGCCTAACTAAAAGTAACTATAGTATAAATAGTGGAGTCTCAGGATTTGGAGACTCTGGCTAGCCTCTTCAGTTTTGACCTTGAACTTTAGTTTTTCCCTTCCTTTTCCGGAACAAGTTGTTATATTCTATCATAGTTCTCATTAGTGAGAATCTGTCTTATTAATAGACGTGAATCCTGTTTCCTGCTGCTTAGGCTACTGGGTTTTGTTAGAACAGTGCCTTGACTTGTACAGTTTTACTTTTATAATTTTGAGTCTTTTACTTCGAAACCAATTCCCTGCTATAAGTTTACAATGTCAACAGTCTGCTTAGATATCAAATTATACCTACTTTCTTATCCCCCATATTATACTTGAATACAATTTGCACTTTTTGCCAACATGCTTTTGCTCCATGTTAAATTTGTTCAAAGTCAAGTCTTTATTGCTTGTCAGACTGAAATTTCTTTTATTCCTGCAGAGATTTCAATCCTCATTTCAATCTTCTGAAACTTCTATGTCTACCCTATTAAGTTGTAATTAAATACAATTTTCCTATCCACTTCCCAAAATGTGATAACTAGAATAGTTTTTAATGTTGAAGTTAGGGGGGCGTTAGAAGGCAGGGATATCGCATTAGCTATCTGTTGCCAATTAACAAATTAATAAAAACCTGGAGGCGTAGAGTAACATACATTTATTACCCCACAGCTTTGATGGGTTAGGAGTGTAGGCCTGGTTTAACTGGGTCCTCGGCTCAGCATCTCACAAGTTGCCCTCTAGATGTTTGCCAGGTCTCCTGTGTCTCCAGTTCACTGACTACTTGTCAGCTTCAGTTTTGTACAATACAATTCCTTATAATAATCTCTATCAATCTCTCTCTCTCTATGTCTGTCTCTATATATGTGTGTGTATAATAAATATGCTATACACACATACATGTGTATGTGTATAAAATATATGCAAATATAGGTATGTGTGTGTATATATAATATATATACATATATGCACACATGTATACATTCTGTTGCTTCTGTTTTTCTGGAGAACCCTGACTAATATACCTGTTAAGTTGAACATGTTACGTTAATTTCTAACCAAGTGTCATCTAACAAATCAGTAATTACTAATCAAGCATTATCAAATAAATCTTATTATTTAGACGACAAGGCTTATTGTTACTGGTGTTGTTTTCAAATGAGAATCCACCATCTTTGTGGTTATCTATTTTACTAATAGAACCCACCTGCAAATATGTTGACACATATGTTTTTATTATAATAAACTAGATAGAGATGACTTAAAAACCTGTAGGCAGTCTATGGAATCTTATTTTTCTGAATAGTTAGCTTTGAGTAGAAACAGGCTAATGGAATCTGACTTGTTCAATCAAAATAATTTTTGATGTTGGAAGGGAAGAATATAGTCATTTTTAAAAGGAAGTTCAAATTCTTGTTCAAGCTCTATGATGCTGTGCAAACTTATATATACTGTTACTACTAGTTTAATTAAGGAGAAGTTAATTATTCAGATGATTAAGCATTTTTGTCAATGAAAGCTAATGGTGCCTGTGAATGCACAGAGATTTAGAATGGTTAGAAGTCTAACCATAGTGATGGTCCTACTGTAATGTTTTCTAATGAGGCATCAATTTTGACTTCACAAATACATTATACAAATTTTTAAAATTTATAGAAGAAAAATGTGACACTTTATAGGAAAAATGTCCAGCTTCATTAATTAGAACTGTTACTAAAGACATCATCCAAAAAGTTTTATCAAAAAGAACAATAGAATGAGATTATCCATTGATTCACTCATTCAACAATTATGTATTTGGTTAATTCTAGCATTAGGAATGAAAAGCGGACCAGGAAAGACACGATCTACTCTCATACATCTTCCAGTATGATGGGAGAGGCAGAAAATTCCAGTCTAGTGGGAGAGACAGAAAGAAGCAATTACAGTCAATTATAGTCAAGTATTTAGTACCTGTTAGAATCCTATGAAATAACTGAGCAAGTATGCCTAACTTGTTAATAATGAATGATGGGAAAAGGAAGGTTTCATAGTACAGTGAAAGGTGATATATGGAGAAGCAATAAAAGTTAGAGGATATGATAGGTAAGAAAGAAGGGCTGTATGAAGGACTGAATACAGAAAACTCAAAATTCTCCAGGTGTAAAGTTGAAGGAGTTTTAATATGACAGAAGCATAGAGCTTGATGTGTACGTAGTTGGGGTGGGGGATCAAATTACAATTACATAGAGATCACCAAATGTAGAGTCTGTGAAGCCCAAGTTAAGGCCCTTGCAGCTTACCCTAAAGACAAGGCGAGGTTGTTGGAAAGTGTTAAACAAGATAAGATTAACAACGTTAGTTTTCATTTTAGAAAAATTACTTTGATTGATTTTATTTTTACGACAGGTATTGAGAAGTAAATCACATGCCATAAAATTCACCCTTTAAAATGTAAAATTCAGTGGTTTTTAAGAGATTCACAAAGTTGTTTAACCATCACTACTATCTAATTCTAGAATATTTTCATCATCCTAAAAGGAAACCTCATGCTCATTAACGGTCACTCTCCATTCGCTCCTCTCTTCAACCCCTAACAACTGGTAATCCATCTCTGCCTTTATGTATTTGCCTTGTCTGGATGTAATATATGTGGACTCATATAATATATTTTATATATATATAATATGCTTCATATATATATATAATATTCCATTGTATGAATATAACATGTTTATCCATTCATCAGTTGATGGATATTTGGGTTGTTTCCATTTTTGGCTGTTATGAATAATGTCATCATGAACATTTGGTATAAGGTATTGTACAGATATAATTTTATTTTACTTGAGTATATTTACCTAGTTAGGTTTGCTGGGTTATATGGCAACTGTAGGTTTATCATTTTGAAGAACTTCCAAACTGTTTTCAAAGTAGCTGCAGCATTTTACATTACCACTAAAAATGGATAGGGGGTACTATTTTATCCCCAGCCATGCCAGTACTTGTTATTATCTTTTTAAAAAAATTGTAACCTTCTTAGCGGATGTGAAGTGGTATCTTACTGTAGTTTTAACCTGCATTTCCCTCATGACTAATGATGATGAACATCTTTACTGTGCTTGTTGGACATTTCTATATCTTCTTTGGAAAAATGTCCTTTTGAGTCTTTGTATGTGTTTTAATTATGATAATTTTTTTATTGTTAAGATGTAAGATTTCTTTAGATATTCTGGGGAATGTCTCTTGTATTTTTGCATCCTTGATTGTGTCCTTTAAAGAACATAAATTTTTAAATTTTATGAAGTCTAATTTACTTATATATTTTTGTTACTCAATGTTTTGTTATTCTATATAAGAAATCATCCAAGGTTACAAAGTTTTGCCCTATGTTTTCTTCTAAGAGTTTTATAGTTTTATCTTTTAACTACAGGTCATTTATCCATTTTGAATTGGTTTTTGTATACAGAGTGAAGTAGGAGCATCTAATTATTTGGCATTTGGACATCCTGTCGTTTCAGCACCAATTGTCAAACAGACCATTCCCCCATCCCCCCATTAGGTGGTCTTAGGACACTTGCTGAAAAATCAATTGTCCGTAATATATGGGTTTATTTCTAGAATCCCAATTACATTTTATTGTTCTATATGTCTATCCTTATGTTAATACCATACAGTTTGGATTACTATAGCATTGTAGTAAGTTTTCAAATCAAAATGTGAGTCCTCAAACTTTGCTCTTTTTTCAAGATGGTTTTGGCTATTAGGAGTAATATACCAATTTTTGAAAAAGCAAAAAAAATGGGGTTTTTATAAAGATTGTGACAAATTTATAAATCAATCTAGACTATATTGCTATTTGAATGATAATAAGTCCTCCAATCTATGAACATAAGATATATTTCCATTTTTTTAGGGCTTCTTTATTTTCTTTCATTGAAATTTTGTAGTTTTGAGTGTACAAATATTACACTTCTGTTGTTAAATATACTCCTATATTTTTATTTTGTGGGTGTAATTACAAATAGAATTGTTTTATTAATATCACTCCTATATTGTTCATTGCTAGTCTATAGAAATATAATAGATTGTTCTATATTGATCTTATATTTTAGAGCCTTGCTGAGCTAATTCATTAGTTCTAAAAGTTATTTGTTTGTATTTTTGTTTATTTTTGTGGGTTACTCTGGGTTTTCTAGGTACCATCAACCCTCTGTATCCATGGATTTCATATTTGTGGATTCAGATAACCATGATTGAAAATATTTAGGAAAAAAAGGCAAAAAAATAACACCACAACAATAAAAAAATAGAAATTTAGAAAGATATGTAGCATAACAACTACTTATATAACATATATATTGTATTAGGTATTATAAGTTATCTAGAGATTATGCAAAGTATTGGGGTGGATGTGCATACGTTATATGCAAACACTATGTCATTTCATATGAGGGACTTGAACATGATGGATTTTGGTATCTGCAGGGATCCTGGAACCAATCCCCTGCAGACACTGAGGGACAACTCTATAAATCAGGCCATTCATTACACATAAATAGAGATAATTTTCCTTTTCCTTTTCAATCTTGATGCTGTTTATTTCTTCTTCTCGTCTAGTTGCTCTCACTAGAACACCCAATACAATAATAAATATGTGTCAAGAGTAGACATCCTGATCTACGTTTTTGATCTTAGGGGGAAAGTATTTGTTCTTTCACATTAAACATTATGTTAACTGTGGGTTTTCCTTTATAAACCTTTATAAGGTTGAGGAAGCTATATTATATTTCCAGTTTATCAACTGTTTTTCTTTAATCGTAAAAGGATATTGGATTTTGTCAAATGCCTTTTCTACATCAATTGAGATGACCATGTTTTTATTTCCTTTATTCTAATAACAAATTATTTTGATTGGTTTGAATATGTTAAAGCAATCCATTATTCCTGGGATATAACCCGTTTTGTCGTGGTATATAATTTTTTTATATGTTGTTAGAATCCATTTGCTTGTATTTTGTTGAGGACTTCTTTACCTATGGTATCAGGGTCACACTGACTTCACAGAATGAATTTTTTTGAGGTTTGAGGAATGGATTAAAGAGAAAATGATAGTTCTGGGTAGACCAATGAAAAGGATCTTGCAATAACTCAGGTGGATATATTTATCTATGGTTTAGAGTAATGATAATGAGAATAGAAATGTGAATAAAACAAGCCAGCATTTAATATCAGGAATTAAAAAAAAAAACCTGAATTTATTCTTGTTAGTCAAGGGAGAGCTGTGTATGTAGAATACAGTATCTCTGAAGTAAACAAATTACTGATTTTATATACAAGCAAAGTGAAACAAAGGAAATATTAATAAAAGAAAGTGTTCAGGAATTGGCAGACTTTCAGAAATGAGCGTGTGTAGAACGTAGCTATTGGTAATTGGCTCCTGCTAATTGGCTTTCAGAAGCATGGTTACTGATATGAAGTTGTAACTGACCAATTGCCATGGGTTTAAATTTATTGGTATAGGTTTAAAAGTTATTCTGGTAATTACTTAATATTACGGACAAAGAAGAATAGGAAATTTTTATTCTCAGAGAGAAATGAGCAAATAAAATACGAAATCAGGGCATATGCTGATTTGATGAGGCGGCAGAGAAGAGGCATATGTTAAATATTCCATTCCAGCTTCTAGCCTGGATAACTAAATATGAGCTCTGCTTGGTCAAGAATCTATCTATTTTATTGACTGATATACTCCAGTCTCCTAGGAAAGAACCTCGAATGTGCTAGGCACTTTACAAATATTTTTGGATTAAAAATTATTTCCGTTAGCATAGGGAACATTAATAGAAGTACAAAATTCTAGACATGTTCAATTTGTGCTTTCTACAAGATATCCAGATGTAGGTGCCTTACATAGTGATCTAAAATAATTAGTTCAGATATTTATTTTGCCAATATTTTGTAGGGACCAGCATATAGATGATCATTGAAAAAATAAGGCAGATAAAATAGCCCATGAACTTGTTAACAAATCCACAGAGGGGTCTATTTCCTAGGCTCAGTTGCTCACCACACAGCAAGCCAATTACTGAGACAAGGAGGATTGTCAAGGAAGAAAATAAATTAACTGTGGAGCACATCAACCAAGAGGTGGGAGGACTGCCTCAAATCTGTCTCTTTGACTGACAGGATCAAGAGGTTTTCTAGAGGTGAAATGAATAATGCAGGAAGTGAGTGAGCATCATTACATGTTTGGAGTGGAGTGCAGGGCACACAAGCACAGTGAGAGATCATATGGGCATATACATTGCATGATCAAAAAATGACAGATAAGCCCCTCCTAGGATGGAGATTTTAGTAGTATAATGAGCTGGGGGTGGGTAATACCGATCATCCTTTCTCTCTTGCGTGCATGTGGGTGGTGGAAATTAGGTTGCTTGGTGGATCCTTGGGCAAGATTTGAGGTGGAAGTCTGTTTACCTTGACTTCTATGAACAACCAGGTAGTGAAAGACATTGTGACTATCTCCTTACTACAAGGAGGGGCCACTATTTATGAAAAGCAACTCAAAAGGGATGAGATCTATGAAATAGAAAATTACAAAGTTTTGATCAGCAAATCTTACGGGCCTGGGAACTTGAAACATAAGAGAACCGCAAAAACACGTTTTTGTTCATGAATCCAATTACAGACCTTATGAGGAAAAAAGACTAGGACAGACATCTGACAAAAACATTTAAGGAGCCAGAAAACTATAGAATCTGCAAAGCAGACTGACAAAAAAAGTGGAAAGAAAATAAGTAGAAAAGAAAGTAGTGAGAGAAATGTGAAAGCTAAGGGAAGTTGTTTTTTGTTTCTTTGCATGTTTGTTCCCTCTTTTTTTGACTCCTGAAGAAAGAAGTAGTTGACCTTGTTAAGTCATCCTTAGGAGCAAGAAAAGGAAAAGGACTTGAAGGTACCCACTGGATCATCATTTGGGACATTGGTGTTTCAGCAGAGTGGTATGTACCATGTGTGACAAGGTCTTGGGAGAAGAGAGTGAATAGAAGCTTGAGCTGTGAAGAAGGAAATCAGGATAAGCAGTATCTGGAGACATGCTTTAGGTCAAAGAAAGGAGTTTATTCTTTATTTTTTAAGTTTAGGGAAACCAGAGCATATTAAATGCTGTTGGAAAGAAATGGGTAGAGATTTAAACTACAAGAACAAGAAAGGATGATCAAAAGACTGACATATAGAATGAGAATTTATGATTCTATGATTTTCTGAATCAAAAGTATTATGCCTCTAAATTTCTATGATTATTAGAATCATCTACATAAATGAAAATGTTTTAACAGAAATTTATTATTAGATGTCTTAATACAAGTAATCTAATGTATGACAAAATTGATAAAGTTCATTTTATTCTTTTATAGGGGATATAGAGCAGAGTAAAAAAATCAGTGAACTTTTAAATCTTTTCACAAATTTTATAACAAAAGACTTTTTAAAAGAACTTCTTTGATTTTGAAGAATAGCATATTCCCTTTGCCTATATGTATCAATTGTTAATATTTTACCGCATTTATTCTCTCTCTCTCTTCTCTATTCTCTTAATAAACCATTCTGGAATTAGTTGCAAATATTGTGACACTTCACTCTCTAATTAATTCAGCATGAAACATTAATCATCTAAGAACAGAAACACTCTCTTACATAACCACAATAAAATTGTCATACGAAGGACATTTAACATTGATATGATACTATTATCTAATATATGCTCTATATTAAATCCTCCCACTATCAATTATTCCAATGATGTCTTTTATAAACTTTTAAAAAATTCTAGACTGCAAATAATATTTGTTCATTTCATTTAGTTGTCATGTATTCTTTATTTTACGTTAAACTATAAGCTTCCCACGTTTTTTTGAATATTACAGAATACTGACATTTTTAAAGAGTCTATTGTAGGTTGTTTTCCAGAATGTCTTTTAATTTTAATTATCTTATTGTTTCTTCATAATTAGATTCAAGTTAAGAATATTAGATAGAAGTATCACTTGTATGATTAGTTCATTACATTGCAAAGCACATGACATCAATTTATAACATTACAGGTGATATTAAGTTTAGTCACTTAGTTAAAATGTTTTTCACCAAACTTATCTGAAAAGGTTACTTTTCCCTTTATAATTAATAAGTAATTTTTGAAATGATTCATCAAGCCTGCATGAATATCCTGCTTTTTAAGATATTTTGTTCAGTGTTTTTATCATCTATTGAGAATTTTTTCCAGAATCTATTATTGCTGTGGTGGTTGTGAAATGGTAGTTTACTATCTCTATAATTTCTTTTATATTTAATAGTTTATTGAGCCAAACCCTTGCAATTTTTTTAAATGTTACTATGCATTCAAGGATTGATTTTTAATTCAATATTGCTATGTTCTGAATGTTGCTGTTCCCCCCGAACTCCTATCTTGGAACATAGTACCCAATGTGATAGTATGCAGAGGTGGAGCTTTTAGGAAATGATTAGGTCACGAGGTCTCTGGTTCCATAAATGAAATTATGCTCTTATGAAAGAGGCTTGAAGGAAGGGAGCCTGTTTGCCCCTTCCATCATGTGACGACGTAACAAGAGGCACAGTCTTTAAAGCAAAGACTTTGCCAGATACCAAATCTGCTGGCACCTTGACCTTGGACTTCCCACCCTCCAGAACTGAGAAGGATGAATTTTTATTGTTTATAAATTATCCAGTCTTATTTTGTTATAGCAGCCTGAGTGGACTGAGACAAATATTATAATTTATTTTTCCCAGTTTTATTGAGGTATGATTGACAAATAAGAAATTTTAGGTTACAATATGATATTTGATACAAGCGTATTTTGCAAAATGATTCCCAAAATAAATATATCCATCCTGGTACAGTTACTTTTTTGTGAGGTGAGAACGTTTAAGATCAACTCCCTTAGCAAATTTCAAGTTTACAATACATTATTATCAAATAGCATGACTACCATGCTGCCCATTAGATCTCTAGAACTTAAATTTATCTTGTAACTTAAATTTTGTACCTTTGATCAACATCTTCCAATATTTGACCAAAATCTCCCTATTGCTCTCCTTCCCCCCTCAGCCTTTGACAACCACCATTCTACTCTCTGCTTCTCTGTTTGACTATTAATGTTTTAGAGTCCACATACAAGCAATATATATCACATTCATGCAATATATATCTTTTTTTACCTGGCTTATTTCACTTACCCTATATCCTTCACTTTCGTCCCTATGCCACAAATGTCAGAACTTCCTTGTTTCTTAAGGCTGAATAGTGTATGTGTGTGTGTGTATACACACACCATAATTTCTTCATTCATTCTTCCATTGATAAACATTTGTTTCCATAAATTGGCTATTGTCAATAATGCTGCTATTTCTATAATTGTTTATTTTGTTGCTTAGTGTGCCCTAAATGTGTTCACTGAGAGTCCCTTTAAGCTCTTTCCTCTGTCAATTCATTCTCATCAATAAAAATAGTTTCAAACTTACTGTGCTAATACTACTACCAACACATAATTAATACAAAACAAAAGATTTTTTTTCATTCTTAAAATATATTCTATCTATTGATAGGAATAGTAACCAAATAGTTCACTCAATCTTCAAAAAACAAGCCTACTAATAGATGCCTTTTAAAAATAAAGTAAACTCTGTAATAGCATAGTTAATCACAAATACAATATAAGGATATATTGATCAAGAGAAAGCCAATCAAAATTTTAACCCACATTATAGTTCCACCTTCCTTATTTTTATTTTGTGAATATCACATAGGAAAATAACCTACTTGAAAGGATCATTTTGAAGTTAAACTCTTTTGGCAACTTGGGGCACAAAAGGCAAAAAATCCTTTCTCTCAAGTTTATTAAAATTTCACCCTGGTATTAGATTTTGTGTGGAGGGAGAAGAGAATCATGAGTACCCATTAAAAATAATAATGTTCATTTCTGAATGGTCTTCATAGATACATATTTTTTGGGAAAATGCCACCTGGGCAGATAAAAGGGGATGAGCCATCTTAACAGGCTTCATTTCTCATTCTATTTCTTTATTATTTCAAAATGACATTTACAGTTTAGAGGGACCTGTTATCACTAAAATTGGATAAAATTCCAAGCTGTGTCAAAGACATTGTTTGAATTCACTTAAAAGTGTTTTATGTCACTGTTCACCACTCCCCTTCTCTAGTCATGATCTGCCTGTGGCAAACTGTTTCTCGCCGGGACTGAAAAGATTACTCCCACTGATACTCCTCTGACAGTGTGAATATTGACTTGCACTTAGAAAGGTCAGACAGTTCCACTAGTTAATAGGAGTGAGAAGAGCAGCTCCAACAAGTCTCTTTGAAAGGAATTTAACCTTCAAATTGCAAAGCATGCTGCTCTGTGGAGCCAATTTTGGCAACTAAGAGAATACATGCTTCTCTACTTTCCAAAAATACTAACAGGAGCCTGAAAGTTGGCATTACAAAGGGAAACAAGCGTGCGTCCTAGCAGACAAACATCCATGGGGATGCCATCCAGAATATGCCTTGTTATTTTTAAAGAAAGTTGGATACTGTGGAGTAATTCTCTGAGCCTTTAACTTTCCTCAATGTATAATAGCCTTTTTGACTTTTAAGAGCCATGTGCTGTAAGATGATAAGACACCACATATATTTTTCTCAGCATCATTCTGACACAAGATCAAGAAAAGGGTTTATTCCCAGTGGAGCATGGCATCTCCTCACCTATTTTTTGAAAAGTCCTTTGCCTTCTGTTATTGTCTCATGACTGAGAGTTCAGGAAGGGCTGGCATAATTTAAAGTCTCTGGGAACGTAGCCTATCTGTTAATAGCAGTGTCCTGAGGTACAATGCAAGAAGAATGGGAGTGAGAAAACAGGACTGAAATGAGAATGAGACTTCACTTTTCATTCTGATGGAAAGCAATACCAATATTTTTAATTTTTAATAAAACACATTTATATTGTGGCACCAAAGGCAGAAAGAATGTGCTGCATATAAATGAAGATGATTCCCTAGTTTGTCTTGAGTAGTGGAAGACAGGAGACATAATGATAAAGAGGACCTTTTACAAGTAATAAGTGGGAAGAAAAATAAGTCCTAGGTGTCTTGGAAAGCAAAGCTTTCACGATTCCAGAGCATATTTTAGGAATGGCATTATGGCTTTCACTGCTTTAAGTTTGGCATCAGCGAGATTTTAGATTGTGCTAAAATCATCCTTAATGTCCTTTCTGCCTCATCAGTGGGGGACCATTCAAGTAACAAAGTGCCAATCAGGGGCTCTTGTTCCTCTTTAGCTTGAAGATATTACTGTGGAGGTTTTTCTGAGAGCATGATCTCTCCGCCTGAGATGCCCTTTACTATAACTATAGTTAAAGGTCTGCTGACTTAGCCATTATAAACCTCTAAAGTTCTCAACTACGAAAATCTGCTCTAAAATAAAGCTTAGCATACTAAGTTGCAGCCCAGGAGAGCCATGATTTTGATAAATTTGAGGGGAACAAAATAGTCATTTTAAAATAAAAAGAGAGTAACAAAATATAAATATCAAAGCTATTTGAGTTATGTGTGTCACTGCTCTGGTATCTCCAAAAATAGCATCGTTAATTAAAATGAAGTTGGAAAGTAATTTGCTCATAATGTGCACTAATCATTTTTGTAAGTATGAAATATAAAATGTAATTAAGGAAAAGAAAAATGGGTTATATACAGGATAATTTTCTTGATTGAGAAAATATCAGTGAATTTTTAACTCAAATATTTTCTGAAAATACAGGATCTGTGTCGCTATCAGAGTCTTTGCTGTCTTTTAGTCAATAAGTCATACACTCCCAGTGCCTAAGTATCTCCCTACAAGTGTCTTATCCATCTTTAAAATCTTTGTTAGTTAAAGTGATCCAAAAATAATAATTTATAAAAAACATAACAGCAGCCTAGGGGCAAAGTATTACAAAGGAAGTAGTAGGAAATAGATCTCAACATTTTTAATTTGATGATTCTTTATTATTATTAAAGTGTACAGCTTAACATTCTATTTTTAAGAAAATACCTAAAGAAACATGCACTTTTCTAGTGATATAGAATTTATTCAGAATTTTTAAATATCAAAACATGTTGATATTAATAATAAACTTCCAGCATGCCAACCTTTCTGCAGATAGAAACTTTAAACTCAGGACAAAATTAAACAAAACAAAACAAAACAGAAAGTTACTGTAAGCCTCTAGAGAGTGAACAATTATAGGCCAATTCTGGAAACACATTGGTACATGGAACAGGTGACATCCATAAGATGAGTTTGCAATTTACAAAGGAATAAACAGGGTGATGCCTTAGAGAGAATGTTTATGAGATACTGTTTTACTGAGAGAGATAAATCTGGCTAAATATGGCCTGGTGGTTATTTGCCATGTACCATGCCTCTTTTTGGAAACTAATCTATAGACTAGAAAGCAACATAGAGATCAGAGACTTGGAACAAAGGAAGATAATTTATTATAAAATATGGCTACAAAAAAGTGTAGCTGAATGAACGGCTCTTCTTACTCCAGGTTTACCTCTGTCTGGATATTTTGACTTCTCTTGTACAATCAGATTGCCCACTTCTAAACTAAGACAGTGACGGATAAATATTAATAGCATTTGATCACTGAATCTTCTGTTTGTGTTCAGTGGTCTCAAGATATTAGAGAATTTCTTTGAGAATCCTCTTAAAAATTCAATGATTTCTCTAACATATCATATGATTCCATTTAGGTATCTACATATAATATTAAAACTATCAAAATAAAGTGGAAACATTGCTTGTTGCTAAAGACTAGATGTGGGCATCAGGAGAGTTTCTGGTTTTTCTGGTAGTGTTCTGCTTTGAGATCTGGCTGAGGGTTACATACAAGGTGTGTTCTGTGTGAGAAAATCCATTAAGCTACACACTAGGGCTTTTGCAGGTAGGTTATATGTCCAACAGAATTTTTGAAATTTAAAAACATCCATTTAATTTTTAATAAAATAACATAGTATATTATTTAAAATTGGCAACTCCAGAGACTCAAAAGACCAGCTTCAAAATTTAGGTTTTATCACTCCCTAATTATATAATATTAGGCAAATACTTAATATTTCTGTACCTTAATTCATGACCAATGTTGCGAAGAAACAAATTAGTTTGTAAATTTCTATACAAATAGAACTCTATTTCTTAAAAAGATTTGTGTATATGAAGCTCAAATTTCTTGCTATTCTAAGAGTCTCAATTTCTATGAAAAAACAGAGTAAGTAGCCAAAAATATTGGTTTCTCCGAGGTATGAATTTTGTACAACTGCTAAAAGACAGAGTAAATCAATAGGGCAAAATATTTGAGGATAAACATCAATGGTTAACAGCACTTACAAATACCAAAGTCCACTAGGTAGTTAAGTAAGCAAGACTTAATGTTGGAGAAATAAAGACAGAGTTTTGATAATCAGACAAACAACGTTGATTAATGAAGCTGTGACCGTATATAACAAAAGGACAGAGAATAAAAGTAGAAAATGTGATGGAGTACTCATTGAAAGAGCACAGGTTAAAAATAAAAGGAAGAAAAATAACTAATGAAAAGTGCAAAGTTGTTTTGAATCAATAGAAGGACAGTGTAGAATATGGACAAGAACAGTGTAATACCAGCTGTGGAAATACAAGGAAGAAAAATGTTAAAAGAATGTTTGTGGTTGACCTCCCTAATGAAAATGTCTCAGGGAATGAAAATTCAAATGGGAAATAATTTTTAAAATATTATTTGATTTTACAACTTCTTGTTCCTCTATCAAGTGATATTAGTAGAATCATTATTTCAACAGATGAAGAGTTAAGAGATCATTTAGGCCACAGAAACAACCTATTTTGATAATGTTGGCGATGCGAAGGAAAACAATAGTTGGGTAAGGTAAAGATGCCGAAGTCAAAGAGGAAAGGGAACCAGAATAAACACGTTTTAATCAATTAGATGATACAAAATAGAAAATTCGGGAGATCTCTTCAGATACTTTTAATCTTTTCTGAAAGGAGAATGTGGATAGAAATCAATGATCGAAAGTGGTGGAAGAAAAAATATATGTATCTATATAATGTTTTCATCTTTCTTGAGTTAAATTGAGTAGTCTCAGAGCAATAAATGACAGTAAGAATTATATAAGTCACCCTGAAAACTGAAATTCGGTGGTTATAATAAAAGATTAGGGGAAAAATAATTTCTTAGTTGCTAGGAATGAGAGCTTCCTCTACAGCCATTGTTCACAAGTTCCCCCCGACACACACACACTTTATTATATCATTATCATTGTCTTTTCATTGATTTTATATATAAAAACATGCTCAAGCTTCTCATATCTTAAAGAAGTATTCTTCCTTTAATCTTGCATTTCCAACACTACCCACTTCACTATTTTCCTCCTTTCTTTCATAGTCAAAACTACAGAAAAAGTAAACTGTACTCATTGTTTCTACTTCACCTTCCATTCATTCTCCAATCCCTACAATATGGCTTCTGTCCCCATTACTTCCCTGGAACTGTTTTCTCTAATGGGCCCATGGACACGCTTATGACTAAACCAACTAAATGTTTTTATACAAATCATACTAATTCACTGCGTCTTTCTTAAAATTATTTTATCATTTTTTGTTATGCAAATTCCTCCTGATTCTCTTTCTATTCTTTCTCTGAGCGATCCTTACATAGTATTACCATTGGTGTTTCCCCAAAATCTTCTATTTCCTTTCCACATACCATTTTCTTAGACAATATTTTCATCTTTCATAGTGTTAACTACCACATATCCTCTGATAACTCATTCATGTCTACCTATCACCTACAACAGTTCCTGAGGAGGCATTTTATTAATATGTTTTGAATAAATTGATGGAAGGACAAATGGGTGGATGGATCTTTATGAGAAATTGCAATCTAGAAATGCTTGGGATGCATGTGAACCACCGGCATTTTGGAGGGGATGACACAACTAAGAATATATTCATACCAATATTTAGAATCTGGAGATTCTACCTTTAAACCTAGATTATAAATTTTCTTGAAAAAAAATTAGGAAGATCTAGCAAAAATAGCCCCACATTCTAGCATGGCAACCATCAGTTGGAGCTGAGTCGTATCTGTGCCTTTTAGAGAGGAATATGTTGCCCAGTTTGTCACAGTTAGATCAAGCCTATGTCCCTCTTATGCTACCTGCCTGACCACAATAAACATTCAATTAAATATTTCAATAAAAACATCCTGCAGATGCATAAATTTAATATGATCCAGACTATATTATGCATGCCTACCCTAATTTTCTCATCAATGACTTCCTTACTTATGTACCGAATTTCAGTTAAGAAAAATGTTCTCCATATTACACAAGCCAGAAAACATGATCCTTGGAGTTTTTTGCCATTTACTTACTGCAACGTCTTATCAACTCTACCTCATATCAATATGCTCCATCATAAATATATCTATAATTTATCTCTGCTATTTTAGGCACATATCATCTTTTGCCTACAAATGCTGCAACAGGTTTCTAACTGATCTTTTGGCCTTTTCTTGTTTCTTCTCTATTCATCTATTTAAAAACTTACTATATATCCCTCAAGTCTCGATTCCAGTGCTATGTTCTCCTATGAAGCTTATTCAGCTTGGGAGGAAATTTATTTATATCTCCCTGTATCTAATAAATTATTATTACTATACACATTTGGTAAGAAGTTTACATTAGCCTTAATGTAATATTTTATTAGAAAAATTAATGATATTGACAATATAATAGCCAAAGTGTATTAAGCACTTTATATAGAACAAGGACTTTGCTAATACCTTTACATAAATATATATGTTCTTATTTTGCAGTTTTATGAGGCGGTTAAGATTATTATCAACATACATAGATGAAAAGGCTGATGTACAGACAGATTTATTAATTTGACTGAAGTAGGGATAGGGTTCGAACTTGGCTATTCTGATTCCAGAGGAATAGTCTCTTCTAAATCTGGGATTTTCAACTATTCAACAAACAAAACTGATTTATTTTAGGACTTTTGTAGTTTTCATAATCTGTGTGATTTACATAGGGACAGTTCAGAAAAGTTTTATTTAGTAACTGAATTAGTGAAAAACCTGATCAAACTGGCAAGGAGATCATGAAACAATCTCCTTTTAATTGTCTATGACTCCCTAGCTAATACTACTTAAAAGGTGAGATTTTTTTTCTCCCTTTATCTTAAGGCCATCTTCCAAAGTAGTTGAAGTCTATATGGATTAAATATTAAACATGTTATAAAACAGTTATGGTAAAGATATTTGCATTTAAGCTTCAATTCTATGTGTCATGGGCTTGGAACTTGATATGTTGGTGTCTCCTATCTGAGCAGTCCGGGTTCTGAGGGCCTAGTTTGTATCTTAACCATAGCTTGAAAATGTATTTTTTTATAATAGCCAATTCAGATATGGTAAAAATAATCTGTTTCTACTCCCTCATCTGTAATTGGAAAATTTTCCTTGCAGTAGACTTATTTGCTGACTATGAGATCTAGGTACAATAGAAAAATGCACGTAGCCAGGAAGACATAAACAGGATAGGTAAAGAGTAAAGTTATGACAAAGAAAAAAATACAATAAAAACATAGCAAATTAAAGATTTTGTGGGTTAAAGAGTTCCAAATGTTGATATTCTGACAATTTAAATCTCCTTTTAAATGACTGAATTGAAGAGGAATGAAGATCATAGTTAATAGTTATGGCTAGGAATACAACACTCATTACCTCTTCTACATTCTTATATGCTATTTCCCTAGGACATGCTATTTCTTTAAGATATCTTCTAGTTTGAAGTAAGCAGATCCTGTTTTGTTGTTGCCATTAAGGAAACTATAAGTACCTGAAGGCAGGTACTAATTACTATACCTCTTGTATATACCGTGTTATTTAGAACAGTACACCCACTGGATCCTGCAAAATCAAGATAAACCATACATCAATCAATCGAGCAGGAAGCATTTTCATCACAATGCGATACAATATATAAAGTTTCACCACCTAATAATCTTTAATTTAGATTTGTTTGTCTCTGAGAACCTTTTTTCCTTTTGATCTTGTAACTTGGAAGCATGAATTTAATGATCCTAAATAATTCTAGTTGAATAATTGTATTTGAAATCAATTTGATTTGAGAAAAGCATTGGTTAAGCCCTATTTTTTCTTGAGAAATATGTATTTAGACTGTCAGAGCAAACTAATAATTTTCCTTCAAATTCATATTAATTTCTCACAGAAGAACAAGAGAGTTAATTTTTGTTTATAGAGCTTCTTTTGTGTTGGTGGGATGATTCATATCAAAATGCAGCTTCTGTCAGATGTGTCATTATAATGTAGGACTTAATAGTTCTTTCTGTTAAATTATAACGTTATAATATGTGGTGATGTCTTAAGTTTTCTTAATGACAATATAACTTTGTGAAACATTCTTGCTATTAAGAGAGTAAATCCATGCATTAGAGAAATTCATGGCACATTTTAAAAATATAGATGTTATTATGACTCACATATACTCTAGCTTAACCTCAATTTTACAATTGCACAATTAAATCCCAAACATAGTTTATGCATTTTCTGTCAAAAGCTCATCTCACAGATGAATGTTTGAAGGGTAATATTTAGTAGGAAAGGTAGCTCATTTAGATGATAATGGAAATGGATTTTACAAAGGGACTTTTGGATCTTTTTATAAATAGGGAAACTGGGAATCAGGTGATATGCTCAAGCCCACGACATTAACTGGAGCTAATGAATGATTTAAAAACTAACCCAGAATTTTGTGCTACACCCTATGATTGATAGCTGGTACTAGACTAGTCCTCTTACAGTAAATAATGATAAAGCTAGGGAAAAAAATCATGTGTGCCAATTGTTTTTAGGAATGGAATTGTAGGCTGAAGAACACTTTGGTACCTGAGAGGAGACTCAACTGAGCATCACAATAGCTCAGGTTTTCTTCCTGGGTAAGAAGGGTGGGACAGTGTTGGAGCCACAGAAAGTCATGTGAATAGAGCTCCTGGGAATTCTTGGCTGTGGACTGGGCTACGAATGCACAGAGCAAAATTATAAAAAAAGTGTTACCAGAAAGTGATTGCTACAAGGTTGAGAATAAAACAGAGATATTAGAGGTCAAACATTGATGGGAGATGTTAAAACTCTGGCTTAGACAGGGTAGAGGAACTTCCTTAATACTTTCTTGTTATTGAAGGACATGATAATAGGTTTATTTATATTTTTAACATTTTATTTTTAGATAATTATTAGATACATATCAGATTAGTGATTGTCTGAAGCAGGGTAGGAGGTAGGTAGGAACTTTTGAATATAAAGAGAGAAAATAAGCTTTCTGGAATGCTGAGAATATTTTATATCTTGACTTTGTTCTGGCTACATGAGTGTATGCATTTGTCAAAACTCAACAAACTGTATATTTAAAATGGGTACAATTAACCCAGTCTAATATTATCGCCTTTAGAAAACAATGACCTCTGACCCAGCTTTTATAATTTGCAAAAGTTTAGAATTAGAGAGATTCTTGCATATGATTACATAATAAACTTTTAATGTAAAAAGGACGACTAAATCCTTAGAGCATCAAGGGAACCACCTCTCTCTTCTGAGTTTTTAACAGAGTTGGGGCTAGAATCCATATTCCTTAATCACTGTCTAGTGTCTTCATGATATGATGTAGTCTCCCAACAAATTAGCACTGTTAAGGATATGGAATGCATTGTTATAAATGTTTCACTAAGAAAAGTGTTCATATACTCAAAAGAAAATGGTTCATTGTGGTTTGGTTGATATCTTTAGTTTAAGAAAGAATAAACTGTATGTATTTTTAATTTTACTGTAAGAAAGTTGCCAATTTTGTGAAAATTAAGTAGATTCCTATGGCAAGGAAACAAATATGTCAAGAGAGTATTTTAAAAATAAAATACTGAAAACCAAATATTTTATTACTATAAAATTCTCAATAGTCTTGATGGAAAATTTAGAGAAGTGTTCTATTAACATATGAGGATATAAAAAACTCCATGAATATTCAAAATCTTAGAAGGGGGAGCATAAATTTCATTTTATATCTCTCTAGAGCCTTAAGGCACCTCACCTGTAACTGTTCCCCGACATTTCTTTTGTACTCATACATGTTTAAGATCCTGGGGTTAGAGCTCAGGTAATCCAATGAAAAATGAAGAAAGGGCTTTGGAGGAATGGTGTGAGGGGGGAGATAGAGGCCTGGAGATCTGAAAGAGCTTACTTTCTTAACCCTGTTCTTACTACTTCTTTTGAAAGACTAATCTAGACTTGAAAGATCTTAAAGTATTCTATCCACTGAAGAGAAAATGATGACAAAAATTTGAGCCAAAATTTAAAATAAGACTCTGTCTACCTATAATAGTATGAAGCTATATTCAGGGTAATAAAATTGTTAAAAGACAGAGGAGCTGCTCTGCTAAAAAATGGAAATATATCCCAAGGTTAAACCAAGTTTTACAACTTAATTTTTTGAAATTAACTTCCTGTAATATAGGTCAAAAGCCAAGGTATCAAAGGAAATAAATCTTAGGAGTGTATGAAAGGTGACACATTGCTGGTGGGAAGTAAATAGGCACAATGACTTTGGTAGAAAATAGTACAGTTGAAGTTGTGTATACCCTATGCCTTAAGTCATTTTTTATATATTCTCAGAAAATAACTTCAAGCTTTCCATTGTGTTATTGTTTATCAACATGAATAGACACCATTTTGCAGAAGAATATATTCAGTATAATTGAATGTGTATTTGAAACATGAAAACCTTAGGGATTCAAGTATTATTCAAATGTTGCCTTCTCAGAAACTTTCCATGGTTACCATACTAAAATTTCAGCCAGAAATTTTCTTTTTTCCCCACATCTTATTTTCTGTGGTCCTGCCTAGAGAGTAAACTCCATGAGGAGATTTTTGGTTCTTTTTGTTCATTGTTATTTTCCCAACACTTAAGATAGGATTTAACACAGTATAGACACCCAATGAAATATATAAGTAAAGAATTAGTCATAGATGGAAATGAAAACCACCAAATGAATAGTAACTATCTTTAGGAAACAGAAGGTAAATTGATTGGACATTCACAAAGGGTTTAAAATGTATCTATTATGCTTTATTTAAAAAAAAATCCAAGAAAATATAATAAAACATTAGGATCAGACAAGTAGAGGGTAAGTACATGGTATTTCTTATACTTTTCTATGTGCTATAAATAGTCCTTAAAATATGTGAATTTTCAAAGAAAATAAATATGTAGAGGAAAGTAAGAGGTATAAAAAAAGGCAGAATTTCCCCAAAATTGAATGGATGGAATGGTACCAAAAAATACTATTTTATTTGGTAGGAGAATTTAGAAAAGGGACCATCTTAGTCCTAATCTTTCTTTCCAATTTCATCCCTAGTTTAAATGTATCACAAATCTCTATTTTTGTCTAGTTAAGTGAGATTAGACTGTATGTAGTTGGTCGCAATATTTATCACCTTCCACACTCACTTTCACAAAATCATATACTACCTTATATAATTTGGCCTAGAGTGCTTCATTATCTCACATAGATTGCATGCAGTTTGAAGGCAGACAAACCTACCTTTTATAACTTCAATTACAAACTAGATTTTGTACAGTGCTATAATATACCAACTGCCTAGTGAAAAACTGGTATGTGAATGGAGACATAAGGAGAAGAGGAAATTAGAAAAGGAGAAAACCTAAGCAGTACAGATTTGTTTTATTCAGCCTTGTGATTTCACATGCTGTGTATTGTGGGCTCTGCAATACCCTCATAAAGTGAATATATTCAAATACAGATTCAAATTAGCTAAAGGCCCCCGTGAAAGTAGAAAACCTACGCACAGGTACAAAGGAAAATACAGCAGAAAGAAAATGAATTTCACTTCAAGTGTGCAGCATTAACTCCCTAGTTGACCCACTATTTGACTCACCCTCCTGTGCCCAAGTTGAGTCAGGATAAAGCACCCAAGTCTCTCCATCTTGATCTCATAAATACAGATCCTTACTTTTTATTATGCCCAAGAAACACACACTCCTCAAAGAAATAGAAAATGACTGAGTGGTTTGAGACGATTGCTTTTATGTTCTTTCTATAGAGATGTCACTTCATTTACAGATCATTAGAAACAATTATCACCTTCTCCCTAAAGAGAACTTTTTGCAGACTTTCTAAAATCACAACTTTGATGTTATCCTCTATTTTTGACATAATACTCAGTTTTTCACCCCATCAGCAATGTTTTAAGCTAATTCTTTCTAAGTTATATCCAACTCTGCATATAAAATTAATTTACGGGAATATATTTTTAAATAACTGCTATAGTTTGAATGTGTCCCCTAAATTTCGTGTGTTGGAAACTTAATCCTCAAATTTATATGTTGACGGTATTTGGAGGTGAGGCCTTTGGGAAGTAATTAGGATTAGAGAAGGTCATCAGGGGAGAGCTTCCAGAACAAGACTGGTGGCTTTATAAGAAAAGGGTGAGAGACCTAAGCGGGCACAATCTTCCTTTCTCACCATGGGATGCCTTCCACCACATTGTGGCAAAGCAGAAGGCCTCCACCGAATGCCAACCCCTTGATATTGGGCTCCCCAGACTCTAGAAATGTAAGACGCAAATTTCTTTTCTTTAGAAATTACCCAGTCTCAGGTATTGTGTGATAACAACAGAAAACAGACTAAGATAATAACTATTTCTCATACCACCATACTCTAGAAATACATTTATTAAATTTATAGTGATCCCAAAATTACCAAACTTAGCATTCTATATTCAATCATCAACCTATGTGACTCTTTGTAGCAAAATTATCTCTGTTTCCTATTTTAACGTTTTAAATTTCTTTCCCCCCATGAATTCCTGGAAATCATATTTTCTTGGTTTACCTGCTGTCTATCTGAAAATACTGCTTCTGTCTCATTTATTGGCTTCACTTTCAACACATATTATTAATAACACATTTTAATATTCTCTGAGGTTTTGTCTTTGTCACTCTTACATTTCTTTATTTACACTCACTGGGATCATTTCATAAGAGTTGCTTCTACCAATAAATAATTTTTTTTTTTTGTAGAGACAGGGTTCAATATGCTGCTCAGGCTCATCTCAAATTCCTGGGCTCAAGCAACCAATAAACCACATGCAACCCAAACTTAATGTATTATCAAATATATTTCTCATTATCTTCATGTACATTTCAATGTTTCTCCTGAATTAATTATCTCAATTACTGGTGTCCAGACATTAAGTCAGTCATGTGGGTTCATCGTTGATGCTTCTATAGTCTTCATAGACAACATTTCATCACCAAAAGTCTTATATATTCACCCATTAAAATGTATCTTATTTCATATTACTCTCCTCCATCCCCATCAGCACTGCCTTTGTTCAGATTCCCGTCATTTCTTGCCTGAATCATTCTAATTTACTTTTGGGACCACTCATCAATATTTCCCCTTTCTGGATTTTCTCCTACCTGCCCCTACCTGCTACTAGAATCATCCTTTTTAAAAAAACCTAATTACCGACCCTGCTTAAAGGCAAATCCATCACTTCTCATAAAAGACTTTTCATTATCTGTCTTTAATCTATTCCTCCCAACCTCATTGTCTCTTATACCTGATACTTCAAAATATTACTTTTTATTTTTAATACCTTGACTGAACTGGTATTTTTATATGATTGTGTCTTTGTACATGTTACTGCCTTAGGGTCACATTTCTTCTTTTTATTATTCCACCTGGAGTCAGTAATTTATTCCTCAGTAGTTAATTAAAATGATTTTTCCTTCAATACAATATTCCTATCATCTCTAAGACTCTAATGTATGCTGTAGGCACACAGACACACACACACACACACACACATACTCAGGCTTACAAAGAAAGGGAGAGATTTAAAGCCCTGATTTTCCTGCTACTTACAAAGAAAACCATTTTCAAAAAGCAATCCTCTACAAAAACTAGTATTGAATGGGAAATCATCAAACCACTGTTTATCAGATCTTCTCAGAAGCCTATAGAATTAAAAATAGATTATTATCTTATATTCACTTACCTTTAAAATATAGATGCAAGACAACTAATTTTTATTACAAATTTTTATGATAGATGATAGATGGATAGAAGGTAGGTGGATAGATGGATAGATGGATGTTATATAACATTTGACACTCACCTTTCTAGACCCTGTTTTTCTCATCTATAAAAAGAAATGTTTGGACTGGATCTCTTAAGTTTGCTTCCATGTATACAATTTTATCTTAAATGGCTCTAAATATATCCTCATGTTTTTTTCTCAGAAGAAACATATTTACATTAATTCCATAACTCAAATGATGATCATTTCATGTGTATGGATTTCATAGTCAAACATACACATCTCATATATTCTTTATATATTTTAATATTTAGCTACAATATGATTTTAAAACTGAGTTTATAACAAGAGAGACAATACCGATATGGAAATATGAGCAGATTGTATTTGCATCTGCAGTGAGATGAATTAAAGCCTTTTTTTTTGATATGTATACTTGTTCTAATTTATAAATCATGTCTCGGCCTTTGGAAATATGCTGACAAAAGGTTAAGTTAGATATTCTATTCTGTGCCACTACTTCAGTTTAGCCTCTTTAGACTTTTATTAACTTCTTAAATTCCCAGCTCACCAAAGACATTGTTTTCCTAGGTTGTGAAAAAATATGTATTAGGAGGCAAAGTGGCTTAGCGTCCAGACAACCAGGTTGGAAGCCCAAAGGTTTGAACTCCTCTTTTGTCTCTGTCAAGGTGCATAATCTTGAGAGAGTTCTTTATCAGTTGGCGCCTTATTTCCTCCTGTAAGCAAAGGGGTGAAAGTAATACCATGTCTTTTGTTTTCTCTAAAAGCTGTTGTAATTATAAGTAAGATAACAGGTATGGAAACAAATTGACCTCTTCAGAAAAAGGACACATCATTTGGTAAAATATTATTTCATATTAGGGTGTACACACGTGTGTATTGCTTTTTATCATCTTTATTTCTTCAAACCTATCTGGTTGTAAGCTAAAAGATAGGGCTATGAGAGCCAGTATCCTTGTTTGTCCTCTCTTTTCAAAGAGACAAACTGTTCCTTCCAATTGCTGTAATATATCTTTGGTGAGGAAGGGAGGGAGGGGGCACAAAAGGATAGGGGCTTAACAGAGTTTTTTTTTTAATTGTTTAATAAAAGGTAATGGATTACTAGTTCTGTTGTATAGTGACTCACACTCAAGAGAATAAGAGAGAGCAAGGAATGATACTGTTTTGACATTGTCAGTTGAAAAAAACGTCATGCAAAGATGTTAGGCAGCAAACAAAAACCCAGAACAAAGAGATGGAGTAAGTGGAAAAGGATCTTGTGGGAATTCTCATAATTGCTAAATATTAAGACTCTCTTTACCTCATGCTAACTATCAAAAATGACCTCACTGTAGCAAAGAAAAGACTATCTTAGCCACTCAGGACCAAACTGGAAAAGATGTAGAGCAATTTGACATGAACAAATAAATTTCAGGATAAACAAATTTGCTTCTCTCTGGCATGAATTTAATTATGGACATTGCAGTAGGTCTTGATAAACACTCTTTGCCCTGACTAGATATCATGTTAATACAATAGCATCCACTGAGATTAAATCATATTCATCTACTTCCTGAAGCACTTCACAGTTTTTTTGAATAATACAGGAAGATTTAAATACCTGACTCTTGTTCACTGCTGTGGTAAACACTGCACAGTATAAAACAGAAACCAAATTTCATGAGGCAGTGTAGAGTCAGGAGAAGAAGAACACCTTTTCCCCAGCCCTGCTTCTTTCCTTATTTTAAAATATCTCATTTAACTAGTTAATCATATTTAGTCTCATTATTATTTAATTTTCAAAGATTCAGGCAAACTCATGCTAACTTAGAGTCATCCTAAATGTGATGGGTTTTTTCTTGATTTTTATGTGAATTGCTGAACCTTAGTAGTGATGTCCTCTGGATACTGATCATTATGAATTCATCTTAGTCAATAAATTGTGAGGCCGGGTGCGGTGGCTCATGCCTGTAATCCTAGCACTCTGGGAGGCCGAGGCGGGCGGGTTGTTTGAGCTCAGGAGTTCAAGACCAGCCTGAGCAAGAGCGAGACCCCGTCTCTACTAAATATAGAAAGAAATTAATCAGACAATTAAAAATATATACAAAAAATTAGCCGGGCATGGTGGCACATGCTTGTAGTCCCAGCTACTCGGGAGGCTGAGGCAGGAGGATTGCTTGAGCCCGGGAGTTTGGGTTGCTGTGAGCTAGGCTGATGCCATGGCACTCACTCTAGCCCGGGCAAAAGAGCGAGACTCTGTCTCAAAAAAAATAAATAAATAAATAAATAAATTGTGAAAGGTCCTAAAGCTTCTAAATTGAAATAGTCATATACATTTTGTCTAGCAGAGGATACTTTTTCTTCCAATACCAGATAAATAAACCATAAACACCTGAAAATATTAGTTGTAAAAACAGAACTTTATAATTTGAAGTATTATTATTACACAAAAATTTCCAGTGTGAAATTCTAAAATGACTAACTCAAATTTTCTATTTTAATAAATATTTATCTTTTATAAAGTAATACACAAATAGCAAAAGAAAGCTTAAGATGTACCCTAAAATTGCAGTCCCCAACCTCAGGGCCACGAAGGAACCTGCTGCAGAGCTCTGCCCCCCATCACCCCACCTCCCCCCAGTCCATGGAAAAATTGTCTTTCATGAAACTTAGGAAGTGAGGCCGTATAGTAGGAGGTGGGCTGTGGGAGAGCGAGTGAAGCTTCATCTGTTTACAGCCGCTCCCCCTCACTTCCATCACTGCCTGAGCTCTACCCCTGCCCCATCCCCTCCTCCCCCATCCATTGAAAAATTTTCTTCCATGAAACCAGTTCCCAGTGCCAAAAAGGTTGGGGACTGCTGTCCTAAAATGTATAGTAGATCTCATTTATCCTTTAAATTTTTAATTTGCATAATCTATTGTCTATCTTAATGTGGAAGTCAGGCAAGGATGTGATTCAGAGATTCCATCATTACTATTCTGAAACTTTACAGAAGCTGATGGAGCAAGGACCATGAGGAAGTGCCTCACTCAATTGTGCTTACTGAACACAGTTGGGTTTGACATTGTGGGATCTAAAAGATGCATATAAGACATAGTCACTACTTTTGGGGAAAAAAATAAAATTTGTGAATGAGTAATATACTTAAGAGAATACCAGTGGGCATTTTCATGTTGATAATTCTTGACTAAGCTCCATTACTGTGTGCATATATATGTGTGTGTGCATGTTTAGCACATTTAATATCTGCTTCTAATCTCTGGTGTACTGTTTCATTTCTCATTATGATAATGTTTTTGTACTATCTTTTTGTTTGTTTCTGTGAAGAGTTCCTCCCCCAATTACCATATTATCATCAGACATACACTCCTAATATTTCCACATAAAAATAACAGCATTCCTTATGATATTTTTATTTAAATATATTATGTTTTTTAGAAGATTTTCTTGTTCAAATGATAGGAGTCTAGACTGTACTTTAAATAAGAACTATGTACATATATTAGTAATTTCATCAGATACACTTTAAGGCCCCTCTCCACCCTTGGGTATTTTTAGTCTATGAAAATCTACCTATAATACTTAGATGTTAGTTCTGTATAAACTTGTGGTACTTACATAAATGGTATCTAGTTTCAGAATATATAAGGAAATAAAGCAATCACCAGGACATTTTCTTTTTATGCTTAGATAAGGATTGTGCTAATGGAGAATTTAGTAGCCTGAGGCATAGAAAGGTTACCTGTTGTAATTTGGGGCTCATTCATGTATTATTACACACATAAGAAAGTCCTCTTAGCAGCAGGGTGTGGAGAAGGGTGTGATGTATCAGATGTATCAGCTGCAAATTTGATTTCCAAGAATGGGATCATGGTTATCACACAGTTTCACTCTTTTTCCTGGAGAAACTCTCCGTCCAAAAGATTTATAAAAAAACTATCTTTATAATAACTACAAATCATAGCAAAAGGCCCCAAATTCTGAGGCACCTTTCCGTTGTATAAAAGTAATTTCTGGGAGAGAGACAAGATGGCTGACCAGAGACATCAGCTTCCAGATCATCTCAGAAGGAAGGAAAAGCTTTAGATGAAAAGGGGAAAAACAAACAAAAACAACAACAAAAACATAGGTCAGTTATAAATTTGAGGGAAAAGTGCCAGAACCTACCAGAGATTCTACAGGAAGTAGTTGCGGAGCAGAACAAGAAGGTACAAGATATCGGTAGAGATCAACCCATGAGGGGCTTGGAGCCCAATGAAAAGGGTAGATGGGGGTTTTGTTTCTCTTTCCCTCATATCTCTGGTAGTCGGCAGGCTCCCGAGCTGCTGGAGAGCCTTTCCACCCTCATGAGCCCAAAAGCGGCTGCCACCAGCAAACTGGGAGCTTTTTAAGGACAAAGCACCAGGTTGTCAGCCCCCTTGGAGTCATTTTCCATCACCACAGACCTGAGATGGCAGGTGCCATATTGCTTCTCCACCCACTGTGCACCTTTGTCCTCCCCAGGGAGCTTCGGTCCCTCAGTTCTTACCTCTCTCACTCCCACACAAATGTTTTCCAACTCCAGCCCACACTGTGGGAGACATGGTGGCCAGTGGGTCTCCAGGGGATCTGCGTGACCCAGAGCCTGGACATTCTGGGTAGGCTGCCTTATGGAGAGAGACAGAGATGACCAGAGTGCTAGCTCTCCTCCATCCAGACTCTTTCCTTCCCCTCTGCTCCTGTAGCTGCTGAGAGAGACAGTCGAACTGGGGCTCTCAGGAGGCTGCTTCCCCTCTTTTGGTGCATCCACCACACCAAGGCTTCCACAGAGACTGGGGCTCAAACCTTTCCTCTTAAAAACCAGTGCACTAAGGGGTGCTCACTTGGACTGTGAACTCCCTGCTCACAGGCCCTTCCCAGTGCTGCTTGCCTGGCTGCTCCATCAGAGCAGAGCACACCCTGAGGTGGAGGGACATCAAATCTGCTTGAGCACCTCATAGGCAACTCCGGACCAGCAGGCTTCTCCCTGGAGCAGTCAGTGATTGATCTTTGAGGACCTGGGACGGGCCCCACAGGCCAGATCCCATACCTCCAGGACTTAATTGTGTTGCTCAGGGGCACAGATTTGTGAAATAATCTTGGGACGCAAGGGAGCCTGCCTGGGCAGAATTGAGAGGAGAGTGCTGTGTGCGTCCCAGCTGCAGCACACTCATGGAGCATGCCACCCCCTATATGAAAGCCGCACACTCAGCCTGGGGCAGGATCCTGGACAGGGAGGCTCCTACCCTGAAGCGCCACTGCTGGGGAGCTTGGCTGGTTTGGGCACCTGCCTGCCGGCAGATGACAAAGAAAAACCATGGAGCAGGGGAGTGGAGAGAAGAGCAAAGCCCACTCCTAAAAGCCAGATTGTGAATTTCGGATGGCACCGCCCACACAAGAAGACTTTCCAGGTTGGTGGGGCACTTCAGCCCCCTCCCTGGTGGCTATTCCCAGCAGCCTGGGAGGGACCTTTGAGCTCTGCAGAGACAGCTACCCTACCAACATTTGTGGAGGCTGAGGGCCTGCTTGCCCAACCCTGCCCCACCCAGGCTCACTCCCCCACCTGCCTCTGCTGTGGCAGAGAATAAGGACTCACCTGGAAGTTTCAGGTCCTTGTCTACCACCTTGGGCATTTGAGTGCTTCTCCTGAGGGGCTGGAGCCAGACACGGGTCCCAAAAACAACACTGCAGCTGGTACCTTCCAGCAAGCATCACCTACTGGCAGGGAGGTCAATTTGTACGGCCCTTTGTATCATTTACGGACTCAGTTATACAGGATATGGTTGATTCTTACCCACAAGCATCACCTATTATCTCAGAGATTAAACTGGGTGTGCCAATGTAATTCACACTATTAAGAAGACCACAGGGCTGGGGAAAGAGAAAAGATCCCAAAGACCTCCATCATTCCCATCAAAGAGAGACAGGGAATCTGCCCACAAGCATAGCTCATCACGACTACAACCTACAAACAATGAGCAACTGAGAAAATCACCACACCAAGGATATCTGTAACCAAGGCATCCATCCAGAACCTAGACCCCATCAAAACACCCATAAGCAAAGCCAAAGTTTCTTACCCAGCACATGCTACAGACACTTCCTTATGCATGAGAAGGCAAGAAAAAAAAGAAGCCCCATCTAAACAAAAGAAAATCCTAAGTGAAGTATCTCGAGAATGGAAAAACAAACACCACATGTACTTACCATTAAATTGGAACTAATCGATGAGCATACATGTGCACAGAGGAAAGTAAAACTCAGTGGAAATCAAGCAAGGGGGAGTGGGAGAGGGGATGGGTGAAAACCTAACAGATACAATAGACACTATTTGGGTGATGGGCACACTTATAGCCACACCTCAAGCATTACAGAAATAATCCATGTAACCAAAAACATTTATACATCATTAATATTTTGAAATAAATATTAAGAAATAAAAAGTAATTTCCAGCTGTATTCTGAGTGACCTTCATTCCATAAAAATCTGGATACATCTTTAAGAATGAAAGTAAAACTTAAAACATGCTTTCCCTTAAATCCTGTATAGAAATACAAATAAAGTGGATGGTGCTGAAATGTGTCTTAACTTTGTTATTCCATTATTTAAGCTGCTTAGAATCTAAGCAGTTCTACGCATCGCTTGGTGGCTTATATGGGTAACCTTGATGAAGTCCCTGAAGTTTTCTGAATCTGTACTTCCTTATCTTTTAAATAGAAATGCTAAAGTCTTACCAATTATCACTCATTTTTGAAATGAAGTGCTAAAGTGGCTGGCACTCTATGAGCCTGTAATAGGACACCATTTTAAACCCATCATTAACATGTGTCCTTAGAGTATGCAGCCCAAGAACTAGTAGTCCTTAATTGGACTTTATTAGACTTAAGGGAATCCAGAGCTCTCTCCACAGTGAGGACAGCTCAAGTGCAAACCACAGAGTCAGAACCGTCATGGAGAGTGTCAGGAGAAGGACAAAGTAACGTTCTCAGGGCTCTAGGAATAGAAGAGACTATTTTCCTGGTTTCAGTATCATCAACATGCTTTCACAACTCCATTGGCAATAATTGCATAATCAGAAGTAACTTGGGTGACCTAAAAGGACTTTTTGAACTTACGAAATAGGTTTATAAAAGCCCATATGACACACAAATCCCCAAAACTGTGACCCTGATAAAGGTCCAGAAAGTAACATGATTATGTTTTTTGAGTGAATGAACAAATGCGTATGATGTTCTTGAGGCTGATATTTAAAGCACAAAATTATAAATGCTGTATGAATCTAGTATGCGTTTGAAGACTCTGAAAGTATACAGGAATGTGGAAAAAACAATTTTATTGGACATAAATTTTGTGGTATACATTGAAGGACTGAATGTAAGAGAAACTCTAATCAAGTATGAAGCAAATAGTCAATCTCAAAGAACCCCTATATTGAAGTTGATGAATACTTTTTGTACAAGGAAAAAATAAATGGGAACCACAGTAATTGGACCAGGAGAATCATTTGTTAAAGATGTATGGTCACAAATTAAATGTGTGATTTTCTATCTTAACTTTAATCTATAACATGTTATTTAGATTGTAAGGAGTCCCACAAATACAAACATTTGCAAATATAATCCACTACAAGTAAGAAATGTTTTAATGTGGCCAATTTACTCACGGTCTCTGAATTACAGACTTCTACCTTTACTTATATCTCTTTTCAACTTTCAGTTTGGTATCTCTAAAAAAAAACTGCTTGTGTTTAAAGATATTTTGTTTCCTCTTCTTCCTAGGCACACTGCATTTCCCAGTTCCCATGCATATATTAATACTTAGGTAGTTGAAATCTTCTAATTCACTTCCTACTTTTATTTATTTACTCACTTATTTTTTGTCTTTTGATTGACTGGTGGAATAGGAGTGGGAGTGACCCGGCCCTAAACTTTTCCATACAAACTCTCATGTTGTTTCTTTTTACTCATCCGTGCAACTGAAAGGAAAGGACTTTATGGCCTTCCCATATGGAGGAGTCACATGACAAAATATCTAGATACCTGAATCACCACGTAGAGTACAACTGCTCTGGAGAGATACCAGACTAGGAACATCCACATTATGCTGCAGACCTGTAAAAATAGACTCTTTAAAAAATACTGTGAGATTTTTAAATTATTTATTATAACAGTCTATTCTAAATACTACTAACATTACTGCCAAAACAATTTCTCATCCCAGCTTCCCAAAGATTTTTATGGATAGTCTCATTCAGTAATCTACTCAAACTGTATATTTTGATGTTATTTTTAATTTCATATTTTATTTTTCCAGGTTCTCTATTATTAATATTTCTTTCCCGGTACTTATCAGATTCGTTAGTTCTTTGATTTCCCCACAAAACACCCTAATTCAAGTTCTCAGTCCTCTTTTTTGGAGTACTCCCAACAGGATCCTAAATGAAGCCTCTGACTACCTTCCGCCTTTTGCAAACCATACATGTTATTGGGTTAATCTTTGAATCTAATTATCTGGCTTGAAAAGCTCCTGGAAATCTTGTCCCTCTTACCTCAAATATCTTCAACATGGATGGCCTTTTGTGGTTAATAAGCCCCCTAACTGCTCCATCCTGACATCCTTTTTTATGCCTTCCTGGGTTCAGAATGACCTTTTATATTTTAATTCCAATTTATATATTTTATAGTCTATATTCTTCATAACCTATCCAACATACCCACAGTGATAGATAGCCCACTGGTTATAATTTCCTCTGTCACCTACCTTCATTTGAATTGTTCTCATATTGTTTCATATGTGTATTACAACAAATTCAACCTCTCAATTCTCAGTGCCATCATCATAAACAACAGTGTTATTTTCAATAAAGCATCTTAGAATTTTATTCAATAAATGATCTGATTCATCTACTTCTTATTTATATGCAGAATTTATTATTAGGTGTCAAATGTTCAAGAAACAATCAATAAGCGTTTTGAAAAAAAAAGAAAGAAGGAAGGAGAGAGGAGAGTTGAAAAACCAACTTGAGTGTTAAGAGAAGGAAAGTGAAAACTGACTATGTTTAATGTTTAGAACGATGGTTTACTATTCTGTTTTTGATAGAGACTTTCAAAATACAAAATATTAATCCTATTGATGGTAAGCCCCATGAATCTGCGTTTTATAAACAATCTCTTCAGGCAATTCCGATATGCAAACAAAGTTGAACATAACTGACTCCAGAATATCCCCCAATATTCTACTAATAAAACTTTTAACTTCTTAGTAAATAACTTGAATTAGTAATATGCATACATGAAAAATAAAATGTTTTCTCCTTGCTATCCTATGACTATTAGGCTGAATTATTATATTTCAGCATCTTTAATGATATATGAATTATAGTATAGCAAAAACGAAAAAATTAAAATCAGAGAGATATGAAATAAATTCTGACTCCACCCTGTACTGGATCAATGACTGTGGGCAAGTTACCTCATATCTTTAAGTCTGTTTCTTCATATATACATTGGGGATAATACGTAACTCCCATAATTTTTGTTAAAATTAAATAACAAAATTTAATAAAGTTCTTCATAGAGTGTCTATCCGATGTGCAGAAAAAATTCAATAAATATCAGTGCCCACTATCTTTGTCTTAATGTGTCAATGTAAATTCAAATGTTCTTATATTTAAAGCCAAATGAAATTTAACGTGTTATGATTGATACTTTTTCATCAAGAAAAATATAAAGTAGTTGAAATATGATTTCTCTTTACATTATTTTTGCCTTCTACCCAATGTCTTTTCATGTTTTCTCTCCCAACAAATATTTAAGAAGTGACACCTATATGCCAAACAATATAGTAGACAAGAGGAATAGTAGCTGTTATCTCTTGCTGCTTAACAAATTAACCCAAACCTGGAGACATAAAACAATATTTTTTATATTACTGTTTCTGAGAGTCAGAAATACAATAGCAATTTTGTAGTTATGGTTTGGGTCTCTCAGGAAGTTAGCTCAAGATATTAGCTAAAGCTTCAGTCACTTTGAGACTTATCTGGACTAGATGATATATTACCAAGTTGGTTCAATTACATAGCTGTTGGCTGGGGGCTTCTTCAGTTCCTCACTGGCTGTTGGTAGGCAACCTCAGTTCCTCAAAATGTGGACTTCATAAAGTTGCTGAAATGTCTTTACAATATGCTTGGTAGCTTAACAAAGCAAGCAAGAACACTGAGGGTCAAAATTATATTAGCAAAAATATTGCCATTTATTAATAGATTGCCCCTTTTAGTCCAAGCTAACATTGTTTTCATTAATATAATGATTTTAAACTATTTGACTTTCTTATTAACCTTAATGTGCCAAAAGTCACACCAACAAATCTCTTTGATATATGCCCTTTTTTATTTTAGGCTTTTGCTAAGAGACAATTTCCCTAAACTTCTTAGGAACTCTATTTGATTTAGAGGAATTATGAAGCATACCCTCAGAATCCTTAGAAAATATTTAGGCCTTTTTTCTATGACAAAAATGGTATTCTGAGGCATCACCTTAGATCATTATGAGGTCTTAGCAAAGATGTTTCAGTTTCAACCTTGATTTTCTCTTTAAAGTATATTTTCCTGACACTGCTTGTAATCTGTAAAGGCTGAGAATTTTCAAAGTAATCAAGTCCTTGTTCCTTTGTGCTTAGAGCATGTACTTTAATTTATCTCTCTCTTCTCACATTTTAACATTAGTATCAAGGAGAAACCGAGTGGCATCTTAACCATTTCTGGAAAACTCTAGCCATATATCTCAGTGCATTAGGTACAATTTTTACTTTCCATTTTTTTGCATAAAACTTCTTGTTACTACATCAAAGATTCCCTTTCTTCTAGGTTCCAGTAATACTTTGATAACTTTATTTTCAACTCTCATGCACAGCCTTCTAAATTGTCATCATTTGTTTAGAGATAGTTTCTTTAAGGTTCTTAAAACCTTTACCATATATTTATTTCAAATATATACCAGTTCTTATCCATTGTCCAAATCCAAAGTGTGTCCTAGATTTTACAAGTCTGTCATGGCAGACTTGGTGAAACACTTCCAGGGAATAAAATTTGTATTAATTATGACTGAACCTTGGAATTTACACCTGTCATTTTCACTACATTTTCTTTATTATAAGAGAATCATAAAGAACAATCTCCACTCATGGGGAAGAGGGTCTAAGCTCATTCTTTGGAGGGAGGAGTGTCAAAGCATTTGATATGTGGTAATATTATGTAACACTACAGAGACCAAAAAAATGAATAAGACCTATCATTTCACTTCAAGGCTTTCATAACTAGTAAAAGAAAATATATGAATAAATGGTACAATATAAAATATGCTAAAAAAGATCTATGTGAAATGTGTTTTAGATACAGAGGAAGAAATAATATATTTGTATAGTTTGGATGAATTTGTAGACTTTAAAGGTGTGTAGCAATTCACAATTCAGTGAAGCTGGTAAATGATATTCTAAGCAGAGAGGACAGCATGAGAGAAGCATGCATGCATGAAAAGTGTGGCCAGTTTGGGAAATAGTATTAGCAGTCCATGAGAGATAAAGAATGTGAGTAGCTAGGAGTTGCTGGATATGGTGTTGGCTGGTGTTCAGTTGTGAAGATAATTATAGACTACAATAAGAAGATTGATTTTACAAGCATGATATTTCTTCAAGGTTTCATATTTTGTTGTAAAATTCATGTGGTATTTCACGGTATTCTGTAATAAATCAGTATTTTATTTAAAAAGTTTACCCAGTCTTAAGTAAAACTGCCATTTCTAGAAAAGGTGCTACTGTTTTGGTTTCATATACAGTACACACGTTGCTGAATAATTTCTAGCAATCCAAAATGCAGATGCAATCCATGGCATAATCAATGATGCTGAGACATAATGAGTTATTTTAAAAGGCGGTATCATAGCCAAATCTGTTTGAGAAAGTTAACTCTGGGGATAATGAAGACTATCACCTGCATTTTGAGAAATTAGAAAAGATATGTTGAAGGTTATTGTAAAAGATGATTGATGTTTAAGCAGTAAACAGTGTAACTTAATAAAAGGAACAGCTTTGAGAGAGTTTACAGGATAGTGGATCTCCTTGGAATTCAATGAATTATTTATATTTCATAAAATGTTTGTTTTCAAACAACCGACTCAGGTAACTATTAACATGTGCACAGAATGCATTTCCCTCTGAGAGTCATTCATTCACTTCTTGGTCCATCTTGTCACAATTACCATTGGACAGAACTGTATAAAACAGAGCAAATTCTACCCCAGAGATTCAACTTCACTTTTAAATAATGACTAGCTATTTCCATCACAAGGCTGGAAGAAATCTAATTAGATAAATTTACCTCATTTATTTACCTAGTTAGCCAGGAAACCTAAAGGGTGTAATTTGTGACCTTAAAATTGTTGTGTTACAGAGACCAGAAGTGGGTTCAGAGATTAGACGTTATGCCTATAGATTCCCAATCTACCAAGCTCTTAATCCATAAGTAAATTTTCACAGGAAAAAAATTTATGTTGCTAACACTATTTTCAAATAAAAATATAATATTTCTTCAATTAAAATCAAAGTATGTATTAGTTACATATAAAACTGGCCCTCCTTCTATCCCTGTAACTTTAAGTTTAGCAGTTCACTACTGGCCTGAAAGGACTCACCTAGACAATAAAATCTATTTCCAAATCTATCCTCAAACCTACCTTCTGATGTGACAGACAAAAAAAACGGGGCAACTTCTGCTTGAATCTTGTTTTTTAAGAGGGTGACATAAATCATGTATACTGAGAAGATTTGGATGTTTAAATGCCTTACTTATCTTCCATTAACAGTCAATTAGCCTGAGGAGAAAACTTTTAGTAGAAGGTGTGGGAGGAATTGTCAAAATGCTTACCAGAGGCGGATCAAAAAGTAATAATGATCTCCATGCCAAGATGCCTCCTACTCCCCAAATCCCCATGAAATCTTAATAATCCCTGAGTTAGGCAGATGTGTTTCTGTATGCCTGAAACAGAGAGAATAAAAAAAAACCCAGAACTGGTAATTTAGAAAGAATTCACTTAGTGAGGAAGAACCAACATTAATATTTTCCAGTGGAAAATAACTGAAACTAAGCCAGAGAAAGGTCTTTACAATATCAATGGCTTAAAATCAGAGTCAGAAAAATAGTTCTGGTCTTTTATAAGCCTTTCAGAAGGTTATACATAATGTGTAGCCCGTAAGAAAGAAGTTATGTGAACAGGTACATTGACAGTGTGCCCTGGAATTCTATTTCAACACAATTTATACCTGGCGAGCACAGAAAATGTGAATCAGAAAAAAAGAGTGGGGTTTTACTGAATGTGTATATCCAATTTTTCATATAAGATAGGGTTTCTCAAATAGTAGATCAGGATACACCTGAAGCTATAGAATCCTTATACCTCACATGAACATTTGTAACCTGGCATTGCCCTCCACCCCCACCCCAGAACATTGCTTGCTAGAAGTATGGAGAGTGAAGCACATGGCAGGACTTGGGAGCTCTAGCTCTGGAGAATGAAAATATTTAAATGAAAATATTTTTAAAAGTATTAACCTAGAACATGGAATACAGAAATTACTCAACAAATGTAATCTAGAGCTATTTATATTGATCTGATACTCAAAAGAGTAAAAGAGCTGAAACTCATCAGTGTCTCTCACTTCTACAATCTACTCTAAAACTTCCTCTAACCTTCATGCTCTGTCCACTTACAGGTTCTACTCACAATAACCAACATCTTCTATCATCCACTCCACCTCCTAGCAATGCTAAAATTAGGGTTTCCAAAAAGTTAAAAAGTTGATCATTCTTTACAAAGATAAATAAATCTATCCAGTGTAGAAATACCAAAATAAATTGGCCAATTGTGAGAGACTCAAATAAGAACAACTCAAACAATGATGTTACAACATCAAGAGAAGAAATATCAAGAGAAGAATAAAGAAATTGATTGCAGATCTTTGTTATCAAAAATGTGGCCTGGGCCCAGCAACATCAGTATAACATGGGGGTTAATTAGGAATGCAAATTCCCAGGCTCTAGCCCAGATTTACTGAATCAGAGTCTACCTTTTAACAAGATCCCAGGTGATTCCTATGCACATTAATGATTAGAAAAAACACTCCTTTAGGCCTGTGGTTCCCAACCCTGGGGCTAAGGCCGGTAGGACCAGGCAGAGCTCCACCAGCCCTTCCTCTCCCCACCTCCCTCGTCTGTGGAAATATTGTCTTCCATGAAATTTAGGAGGCTGGGGGCACACAGCAGGAGGTGAGCAGTGACTGAGCCAAAGCTTCATCTGTATTTACAGCCACTCCCCATCACTCACATTACTGCCAGAACTCTGCCTCTCCACCCCCCACCCTCCTTTGTGGAAAAATTGTCTTCCATGAAACCGGTCCGCGGTGCCAAAAAAGGTTGGGGACTGCTATCTTAGACAACAGAAGACAGAAATAGGAATATATTTATATTTATATATATGTTCATTTTAGCTTTTCCGACTTTTTCTTTGTTCGCCTGTGTTAGAGTATGGCAACAGTGGGGCTACTGGCTTAGTTAAGTTTCCTTTCTTTAGACAGCAAAGGAGAATGAGAAGCTAAGCAGATGAATTTACTGTGGAGCTATTTAGAGCTTTTCTGTATTCTTTTTATTCGTAAAGTTTGTGATTGTCAAAATAAATAGTATTTATGGTTTGAAACTTAAGTATAGTCATAAATCCTGAATTTCAAACTTTAAAGGCTTATTAAATTACTTAGCATGTACTTGCTTTTCTTGTCTCCAAATAAATAAACAAAAGTACGGAAGTTAAGCTATTCTGTATTTTGGGGTAATCCATGCCATTTATTGGCATTGGTGGTTAGGGATTTCAAAAATGTACTCCATTTAGATTTTCTACTTTTTCATGAATGAGGCATAACAAGGAGAGAGAAAGGCAGTTTTAGGGGCTGGAAAACTGGAAAGGAAAGTATAGAGATAAAATATTAATATATTAAGTAGAAGTATCCAAATTATTGATCTAAGAATCTTGCTTTTAAAAGATCTGAAATTAATTAAATCACTATTGGTATGTTTTGTAAAGGAGTTACAATAAAATGTATGAACTTAAAAATAATGTAAACTATCATAGAGTGAATTGCATTCTCCCATTGGATTTTCTGTTTCATATATAAACTTGTCTAATTAAAGTGGAGTTATTGCTCAGATTTTCCATGTTCTCACTTTCGATGTTGTTTTTCTTTCACCCTAATCTTATAGCGGTCACTCTGGAAGATAATAATTAGAGTGGCAGGTTTCTTCTAACCTTTTAAGCCAAAATCTCTATGGAATCAATTGGCTAAACTTTTAGAAGAATAAATAGCTAACATACTTCGCGTCTCTTCTGTACTGTTTCTGTGGGGGGGGGGAGGAATAATAGTCAATTTTTAACTATTTGTGACCTTGAGACAGGACTATACTTCTGCAAACTCAACTATTTTGTTTTTTAAATTCTTTTTCTGTTTTGCGAGTCTAAAACTACTGTCTAGTTCTGACTACACTCTTTCTGCAAATGACCCTGAAAATATTTGTATGTCAGTATCTCTTAGCATTTCCAACCACAGCCTCAGTGGCATGCTGAGTGTTGATGGGTTTTTAATACTAAGGATATCAGCTTTCCTATCCTGCAGGGAATCAAAATCATATATCTAACTCCCTTCCTATGGCAGATTTCTTTCTTAACTAAAACAAGCAACTTATTCATGTCCCTATAGACTCCCACTTAGTTATACAGTATTTTCTTGAGAAAATATATAAATTGAAAACCCTGCACTTTGAGTCTACTCTAATTTACGTATCATTCTTTAAATGCACGTCATGGAGCAAAAACAAAATGTGACAATGACACCTCAGTGTTGTATAATGATAAAAACAATTTCCATATCCTTAAACTGTTTGCTTTATTTCTCACAACTCCTTCACTGTTTTTTATAATTGACATACAAGTTCCTTAAATTTACTATATCCACCATTACCCTGTGTCCCCAATTTTTGGCCAGATTTGAGCCAATATTTTTAAAGCAATGAAAACATTTATGCTATATATTTCAGTATATGTTTACTAAGAATATCATAATTACAACATCTTGGAAGTAACAATAGATGTTAGCTAAAATACAATCTTAACCTCTCCAGCTGACTGAATGAACACTTCCCGGCCCAGGAGACCCCAGAAATACCCTAAAGCTGAGTTTCAGTTGCTGGCCATGAGAGTGAGGTCACACATGCCTCATAACGAACCCCTCTCTTCTTGGAGATATCCTTTTTAACTCTTAACAGGTCTAAGGCTACACAAGACAAAGCTTAAACCACAACCGCAAGTCATCAATTTACTCAGCTCATCACCTGAGTTTTGGTAAATGTCCACTTGTCTTTGATTAATAGACATCCTTATCTTAAGTTAAAACATTCCAAGCCTTTAGAGAAAGCTTCGTTTCTTTAGCCAATTACAAATTAATGAATCTTTAAACCCACCTACAACCTGTAAACCCTCCTTTGAGATGTCTCGCCTTTTCAAGCCAAACCTATGTACACCCTCCACTTACTGACTTAGGGTGTTACATGTAGTTCCTGTCTCCATGAACATATAAAACCAAACTGTAATCCGGCTATCTTGGACACATTTTCTCAGGATCTCTTCAGGCCATGTGCTCTGGGCTGTTCACACATGTTTGGCTCAAAATAAACTTCTTTGAATTATTTTACAGAATTCGGGTCTTTTTCTGTTAACGTAGAAATCATCTTGTCAGAATCTCAAGCAGCGTTGTACACACCAGGTCAACATCCACACCAGATAAGAATCTGCTTCTTTGATCAGGAGAAGGTGGGGTCCAAACCTCCCTGAGTATTCACTCTGTTAATGAGCAGTTTCAATGAATAGAAAGTATTTCTCTACATTAATAGTTTTTTCATCTTTGCTCACTGGTTCTTATCCATTAGAACTAATCAGAATAGTGTAATTCTTCTTCTGAACTACAGCTACTGAAATATATGAAACTTTGTATAGGTTTCTTCCTTCTCCAGGCTTAAGATTTGCTTCCTATTTGGCAGAGCCTCAGTAGACAAAATTCCTATCACAGAGTAAGCAGTTAACAAATCTTTGCTGGGTTAATGACATTTTCAAATGTGGTCTGGTGCATGTAGAGTGGAACAAAAATCCCCTTCACATGCTCACTATGCTTCTATTTTCTAGTTTGAGTTTTGGGTCATTTGAAAAACTGTGGATTTATCCATGCTTGATTTTACTCCAGACACTCCAAATTTATTTACATAAAGGATTCAGTATTTCAATTCATTAGCATGATTACTGAAGTGTGTCATTATCAAATTCAGTAAGCACGCTTTCTACGCTTCATCAAAATCATGATAAAAATGTTGAAGGGGCCAACTGTAGAACAATGAGGCAATAGACATGTATCCATTACCCTCTCAGTAGTATTTGTCAAGGAGGTGAGAATTCACCTGACTTCACCTACTTGTCAAAGTTCTTTTTTTTTTTTAATTGTACTTCTCTATATATTTTCGGAGGATATTTTAATTTTTTTCAAAAATTCAGAACTATAATCCAAATAGAGAAATAAATAAAATTAGCTCAGCGAGGCTTATTCTTGCTGAATTAGTGCTGGTTCCTAGTGCTCCTAATATTTCTGTCTGATTACTGCAATACCTTATATCTAATAGTTCATTCTCTAAAAATTTTAATGGAGATGCTCATTATAAATACTTAGTTTGTAATTCTCAGAATCCACATTTGAAAATGGATTTGGAAAACTATAACATTTTTCCATCTTAACTTTCTTGTTTCTATACCCATTCTGAGTCATTTCTGCAATATTTCCAAAAATTGTTCTTTGATGAGAGAGAGAGAGAGAAAGAGAAAGAAATATATGTTTTTATACTATTCTATTACTTAATTTATACAGGCACGGTGTCTATGATGAAATTAAACTTGATATGTAGCCTCTTCATATACTCTTACTTATCTCATTTATTTTTTCTCACTACGGAAGGGTGTTCTCTGTTTTTCAATTTCAAGACTATCTTCTTTGATGCAGCAAAATAAAACTGAATCTTATTTTATTTTTTTCTATAAATATTGCCCCATTTATAGATCTCTCTTTTATATGATCAAAGCCAAATCCAAAAATGTATTCTATTTCTGGTACCCTTGTCAATATCCTTAGATGTTTAATGCAGTGTTTTTTATTTGCTTGTATGTTTCTTGTTCCTCCTTTCAAACTCAGAGATGTAAAATAGGCATCTACATGGTTAAGATAATTTTTTGCTACTTTTTTCCCTATTAATATATCTTAGATCTTTTGTTATTTGATATTCTTAACTGTTTTTATAAAAATTTCCTATCTTCAATCTATTCCTTTTTATTACTTCAATCCATGGTGTGATGTTCTTTTTTCTGTGAAATGCTTAACATATTTCCTGAAGTCCACACAACTGATGATGCATCTTAATTTCCTATTTATATTTTTTAGTCATGATCACTTTATGCCAATAATATAGTTCCACACTCTCTAACTATCTTTTTAGTAATTTTTAATTAATAAGCAAGACCAGATCTTCAACCTTTTGATTTTTTGGTGAGGAAAATATAAGAAGTATCAATTCTTTATGCTTTAATTTGATAAAAATTTCCATGAAAAGCATGTATAAGATTTTCTTATTTTACACATATGTGCTCCTTCATTGCTAAAATTTAGCTAGATGATGTTTACTATCATCCAAATAATCATCACTAAGTTCACTAATGTATTTATCTTGATTGGATGGTTATGCTACAGTAATAACCATGATATCTAAATCGCTTAAAAGCAACAACATCTTGTTCACAATATATGTTCATCTAGGCTTGGTAGTGGTGAGAGTCTCCTGCTCCACTTAGTTTTCAAGGACTCGTGCTGACAGAAATTGCCAGGAGTATTCACAATTCACTGTGTGTCAGCTAGAAAATCATGTGCATCTCTTATTTTATATGTTCTGTCCCAGAAGTGCTACAGATCACTTCTGCCGATAGTCATTGCCCAGAACCAGGTAGACAGCCTTGCCTAATTGTATTAATAAAAATTGGAATAAAATGGCATATTTGGTGAGTAACATTATCCCTGCCTTCTTTGTGGATTACTTTGCATCTATATGTTTCCATATATCCAATTACTTTGATTAGAATTATTTATTAAAAGCAACAACCATATTCCAATTATGAGTGTCCAGTAGGAATCATGAGAAAATATCTATCTACTTTTAATGAAAAATCAGATCCTTAGTTTATTTGCATGATCTTTGTATACAGTTATTAAAGTTCTATATATCAATATCTCTATATCTCTGTATGTACTTTTTGTGCGTTGTCTCTACAATAAATGTGTATATGATATACCTCTTTCTTTTTACAAAATCTAGTTTGTGGTTTGTTTGAGAATTTCTTCCTCTGATATCTGAATTTGAAATAATATTGATCAGATAGAAATATTTTGCTAACTACATTTATCTGAGTACTGTAAGAACTAATGTCTTTGACAACGAAAATTTTAAAGTCCTATTTTTAGCTTATCCACAGCCATCTGTTGCCTTCTCATAAATATATGTTCTTTCAAATTATAACTTTCAACTGGAAGTGGTGAATATTCCACATATGTTCCCAAATGCTTCTGTTTATTATTCTATTTACTAATTTGCTAATCAATATCACTAGAAAGATAGTCAAGTTTTCTTCATTCATTCATTCTTCATGTATTAACTTAGTAAATGTGGCTTGAGCATTAACTCTGTGCCAGACATTGTAATGGTGTAATTTAATCCTCCCCAACATATCTTTTAAAAAGTAGAAGGTGAATAGAAATTAAAGTAAGGATGGTTGATTGAATGCACACATCTATTTTGTTATTTAATGAATCCAAATCAAACTGACAATAATAATCACTTTTAAAATGCATTAATCCACAAAAGTTAAAAGGAAGGGAAAAAAGACAATAGTATCATAGTTGTGAAAGCTGGGAATCATTTGGATGAATGCAAATGACTAACATAGCCAAGAAATCAGAATCATAAATACACAAAGGACAAGTCAGAACCAACTTGTTAATTTTTTTCTCATAGAATCATGAAAGTCACAAGGCAGTCCTGGACATGGGGGGTAAAGGACAAGAAGGGTAAACTAAGGAGGACTAGATGAAAACCTTTTCAAGAATTATTCTAGTATTCAAATCCCTTCATCAGTTTTGCTCGATAAGTGATTTCTCCTCCCCCATTTTTTAAACAACTAGGGTTTTATTGTGTGATGAAAAAGTTAAAAAAAAAGTAATAATAAACTTTTATTACAGGTAAACTAGGTACCATATTTTAAACAACAATAACAAAAACACCATGGAAAGCAGTATGGATATTCCTCAAACAACTAAAAGTAGACCAACTATTTGATCCATCAATCCCACTTCTGGGTATCTACCCAAAGGAAAAGAAGTCATTTTATCAAAAAGACATCTGTACCTGAATATTTATCACAGCACAATTCACAATTGCAAATATATGGAATCAACATAAGCGCTCAGCAACTGATGAGTAGATAAAGAAAATGCGGTACCTACATACCATAGAGTATTACTCAACCATAAAAAGGAATGAAATAATGTCATTTGCAGCAACTTGGATGGAAGTGGAGATCATTATCCTAAGTGAAGTATCTCAGGGATGGAAAAACATACGCCACATTTTTTCACTTATAAGTTGGAGTTAAATAAAGGATATATATGGTCGGAAAGAGTAGCAATGGGCACTGGAAACTGAGAAGGGAAAAAAATCTACTATGGAGTACAATATTCACTATCCTGGTGATGGGTACATTGAAAGCCCTGACGGCAACCTGATATAATCCATCCACATAACAGTTATACCCGCTAAATATTTTGAAATTAAATAAAGAAAGAAAAACAACGTCAACATGCATACATAAAAAATAGTATATATGAGATATAAAATCCCTTTACTGGATTTCTTAGCTTACCAAAATACTCAAACCATATTTTCACTCTCCAAGAAACATATTTGAAGAGACATTCATTAAGAGTCTCAGCAGCCTTAGGGAAGAAACAAAGAGAAAGAAAAATTGGAAAAGAAAAGAAAAGAAACAAAAGAAAAAGAAAAGAAAAGAAAAGAAAATCTCTATGATGGAATATCTTTAACTAAATATCCAGTTAGATCACCCACAGTGAAGGTCATGTTCTGCACTTTTCACTCACATGCTCAGTGCTGTTCATAAACTTTAGAGTCCCGCGGTCTTGAATATAAGTAAACAACAAAGGATGACTAGGAAGATTGGAAAACTAATAATATGAAAAATGCCAACCAAAACAAACCAAAGGAAAGAAAAAGAGAAAATATTTGAGAAGAGTAGTCAATACATATTGAGAAAAGAAAACAAAAATAAAATCTACCAGAAAGATAAAAAAAAGATACAACCGTGAAACAAGAAAGAGGTTTCTTGGCAAAGAAATATTCAGAGAATTTAAAATGAACTTTTATTTATTTTTTTAATCTTCTTTTTTTTTAATTTCAAAATCTTATGGGGCTACAAATGTTTTTGGTTACATGGATCACTTTTGTTATGTTTGAGTTGGAGTTAAAAGTGTGCCCATCACCCAGGTAATGTTCATTGTACCCATTAGGTAGGTTTTTGCTCATCCCCTCCCCCTGCTTGATTTTCATTGATTTTACTACCCTCTATGCACACTGAGCCCATCAGTTAGTTCCAAGTTAATAGTGAGTACATGTGCTGTTTGTTTTTCCATTCTTGAGATACTTCACTTAGCATAATGGTCTCCAGTTCCAACCAAATTGTTGCAAAAGGCATTAGTCATCCTTCTCCATGACTGAGTAATATTCCACAGTATACATATACCACACTTTGTTAAATCCACTCATGAACTGATGGGCATTTGGGTTGATTCCACATCTTTGCAATTGTGAGTTGTGCTGCAATAAACATTTGGAAGCAGGTGTCTTTTTGATAAAATAACTTCTTTTCTTTTGGATAAATACCCAGTAGTGAGATTGCTGTTTCTAATGGTAGGTCTACCTTTAGTACTTTGAAGAATCTCCGCACTATTTCCCATAGAGATTGTACTAATCTGCAGTCCTTGAAACAGTGTATAAGTGTTTCTTTCTCTCTACATCCACGCCAGCATCTATTGGTTTTGGACTTTTTAATAAAAACCACTCTGACAGGAGTAAAGTAATGTCTCATTGTGGTTTTAATTTGCATTTCCCTGATGATTAATGACATTGAGCATTTTTTCATATGTTTATTGACCATTTGTCTAACTTCTTTTGAAAAGCTTCTCTTCATGTTTTTGTCCACCTTTTCAATGGGACTGTTTTATTTTTTCTGGCTGACTTGCTTGAGTTCTTTGTAGATTCTTGTTATTAGTCCTTTATTGGGCAATACTCCTTTATGAAACTAGACATGATTTCTGAAAGAAAATATTCTCTACTTAAAATTCCATAGTGACCCAGATTATCAATTAAGTATGTTTGTAGAATAAAGAGATTTTAATATGACCAAAGTCTTAAAAATTTACCTAAATATACCTTTTGTAATAAAGAACACTACATGAGAAACAAAAGAATCACTTGCTATAATTATATTTTAGAATACTTGTTTTGGAAAAAAAGTAAATATGTAATATATATTGCCATTGTCTTTCATCCAAGTTTATATCTATCTTTGGGGGTTTTATTTTTAATTTCAAGGAAAATGAAGATGAATATAGTATTAATGGCTCTTTTGCCTGTTTGTGTGTGTGCGTGTGTGTGTGTTTTTCTTTTTTTGAGACAGAGTCTCACTCTGTTGCCTGGGCTAGAGTGCTGTGGTGTCAGCCTAGCTCACAGCAACCTCAAACTCCTGGGCTCAAGTAATCCTTCTGCCTCAGTCTGCCGAGTAGCTGGGACTACAAGCATGTGCCACCATGCCCGGCTACTTTTTTCTATATATTTTTAGTTGTCTAGCTAATTTCTTTCTATTTTTTTAGTAGAGATGGGTTCTTGCTCTTGCTCTTGCTCAGGCTGGTCTTGAACTCCCAAGCACAGCCTCCCAGAGTGCTAGGATTACAGGTGTGAGCCACCATGCCCGGCCTGTTTGTGTGTTTTGGTTTTTCTATTTGTTATTGTAAATTTTTTCCACTTCAGTGTGTATGTGTATTATATAGACAGAAAATATACATATATATGTGTATACATATGTGTGTGTGTACTCTCCGTGGTTCTCAAAGTTCCCCTAATCCCCTTTGTAGTAAATAATAGAAAAATTCATTGATGTTTTTATAGAAGAAACTTACTAAGTGGGTTCCAAAGTTTCTGAAAGACATTTCACCTTTGAGTGCCTCCTAAACACTATTTAGACAGTGGGGTAGAAAATAGGACAGACTAGCAAGATGGAAGTAAAGAAATTCTGTTGGATTTCTCAAATTGTTTTTAGAGAATGCATAATAAGATACAATTGCAATAAAACACTTAATTTTCCACAATATACATGATTATGAGTCTTCCTTATGTTTTCTTGTACTTGATAATAGTAATCCATGTAAAGGTAGAGAAGATTATTGAAGGAGATTTTATTTCAACTATCATTGGAATGTAAGACCAATGAAAGTAATGAATTTAGTTTCTTTTTCACCCTCTAATATATAGCTATCACCTGAAATGTTGCCTGACATGCAACATATATAGTTAATAAATTATGAATAAATAAAATAATGGACAGATGAATGAAAGACAAGACATAGGAAGGGCTGTCAGGATGATGCAGAAGAGAGATTCCAGGATGATAGCTGTACTCAGGTACAGGCAGCAACTTGCCCAGGTTGCAATAAATGAGATGATTCTAAATGATATTTTTTCACAAAGATGAAATTTGTGAAATACCTGATGCACCAGAATGCCTTATGAAATAACAGAAGTAGTAGGCAAAAGTTTAGCATTAAATTAGAGACATGTACATATTAAAATAAGACAATCTAGAAAGCAAAATTAACTCCAAAAGAAAAATAAAATAGGTGAGAAAGTAAGAAAGAAAAAAAAAAAAAAAACCAGAGCCAAGGCCTGATTTTCCATAGTTGGAAGTCAAAAGATAATGTTTCAAAACTAAAAAACCAAGAACTAATAATAGAAGGCCATTATCTAGAAACTTGAGTTGATTTTGAAAATAATCAGTTAGAAGAAATAGAAGCAATTATTGCTGAGAAAGAATTTAATTGGGGTGCTATGTTTCAAAATAAACATGTAGAAATATTTGCAACTTTTTACTGTTTGCAAATATAACTAATAAAAATAAAAACTAATAAATAAATAACAACAGTTGATGAATGGTCTTGTTTGCCAGGTATATATTTACTCCTTTACCTCACCCCAGGAAGTGTCTGCATCCTCTTTGAAACCAACACCACTAGTTATCTTTTCTCCTTGAGATTACCAATATAATTCTTTCAACCTTCTCATGATTGTAAAACATTGTTATTGTTCCATGATAAATTGATGTGCTAACTCTTTTTAATACTGAAAACTTCTCATGACTTATGAGAATTCTATACTATCTCTTCACATTATTGTTTCTGTATTTTCTCATAATTTCCATCTGTCATGCTTCTGAAAATTATCATTAATGTTATTAGAATAACATTCTTTCTAGTTTTCATCCTGAATTATTTTCTGTATCTAGTCTAGGAACTTTATACTGGTAACCCTTTAAATTTGTTTTCTATGAAGACAAGCTTTCTTTCAAAGTCCACCTTATTGACAATGACCTCCTGCAGTAATCAAAACATGGCACCTATTTTTCAAGTCATTGAAATGAATAGCTTAGTGAACATATTTCCTGGGGTTCAAGATTTCAAATCCCCCATCCATATGTGGGCTTTCCCTGGAGGTTACATGCATGATACATTAAGAAAAATTATCTGTCAATTATCTTTACATTTACATTTCTGTGTCCAAATCTGAATCTCTTCTCACTGTTTTTAATTGCTTAATTAATATTCATTTATTTCATCTTCTATCTTAAAAATTTTCTAACTCCCTTTGTTCCCCAATAATTACCCAATCAATTATTAATATGCAAAAAGTGGCTATGAGAGACACTTTTTAATCCTCACCTTTACTTGGCTTGACCTCTTGTTGGCATTTAACACTATTAATTATTCCCTTTTTCTTTAAATTCTCACTTCCTATTTCCAAAGCACTGATTCTTTTCCTGACATTCTGGCTATTTATTCTCAGTATTGTTGCTGGGCCTTTTTCTTCTTTATTTCACTCCATTTACATCAACATTTATTTTTTCATGAAATAATCTCAGGTAGGCCCATAGGTTGAATGACAACATACATTTTATTTATCCCTTTTTATCTCAAGACCAGGGCTCTCCCATGACCTGCAGGTGATTTGGCTGTCCTGCAGACTCTGTTCTCCACTCATCCTTTTACCCAAACTGTGCCTCTTTCTTTGCTCTGTATCCTGTTACAGAGACCCCTACAGCTGAGAGTTATTCTAGTTGGATTACTCCTTCTCATATCTCTCATTACAGGGTTACTACATCCTATTAAGATTTACGCTTGTCTTTTCTCCATATCTACTCCTTTCCATTTTTACAGCAGATGATTTAGGGTCAGTCTTGAGAGAGATTTGTAATTGGTATCTCAGCTCTACACCAATTAGTGGGATACTTTAATCAAATTATTTAATCTCTTTACGTCTCAATTTCCTTATCCGTAAAATGGAGATAATAGTAACATCTAAGTCATAGAATAAAGTGTTAATAATATATGTAAAAGCTCTTAGCAATTTCCTGACACTAATGCTACTTTTAGCCCCAGAAAGTTAGATGACTAGCAAAGATCTTTGTAAATGAAAAAGAAGAGTATAAAGAAGGAAAAATATTAGTGTTAGAATTGGTTATAAACTGAGGGTTTGTAGGACATTTGATTATGTTCCTTTATGATAAACCCTGTGACCATGGTCTTTCCCTTCTCACAATGACTGTGGTCTTAATTCATCATGAGATATTTACAACTTGTTTTCCTTTCTTTGAGTAAAAATTTTCTAAAATTACTTTCTTTGTAGATAGATTACCTATAGTAATATTTTCACATATTGTTGTAGTAACTTTTAGAACAGTTGCATTTCTACAGATTAGACTAGAAAGTGAATTCCTGTCAAACAAATCCGATTTACTCATTGAGCTCTAATTTAATTCAGGGATTTGTTCCCACCTCACTGATGACAATGTGCAGTGGAAGATGCCAAGACTGCGGCTTCAGCTATCATCAGCACAAATCAGAAAGAGGCAGCGATGCAAGCATCAGCTCTTCACATAACATTTTCTTTTTTTTTCCCCAGGATGCAACAGATGTGAACAGCAGGGAAACAACTTTTATGGCTCTGGCAGAATTCCATTAATCTAACTCTTCGGAGACCACATTCCAACTTTGACACTGATTTTCTAATTCCTTTTTGGCCAGTATCTGTAATGTGTGTTGCCAAAAACTGGGTAGACAGGTATATACTCCATCAAAAAAAAATATATATATATATATATATATACATACACATATATATGATGTGGGAAGTTACACCTTAAAATCCATAGCAAAGAATTCAATTCGGCCACAGGCAAATCAACATTTATAAAAATTGTATTGTCCTGAATAATAGCTTTTTAAAAATATAAATATAAATTGTGGCTAGAAAGAACAACTTCCTTAAAATTCAGTTGTACAGTGCACTTTTCAGACTAATTATACATTGGAAAGAAAGAAATGACAAGAAGTGCACACTCTAAACCTGTTCATGTACGTGTCATTTTGATGTGATTTTTCCTCAGTTCAGGATTTTTTATTGAAATTGGTTCATCTTTCCAAAAATATTAGTGGAAAGGGCTACAATTAAACTAACAAAATGTGCTTAAAGGCTCAGTGACCTTTAGCAATCCCTAGAACATTTTAAGCTGCTCTGAAAAAAGAAAAAAAGCAGAAATACTGAATATTCTGCCCACACACAGGCATATGGATCTCCTCAGTGTCTCAAATCACAGGAAATTTTCATTTTATCCCCACAGCTTCAGCTAATGCATTTAATAGAAATGGATGTTAGGAATTTATTCTCATTTATTGTAATATGAATGTAAGAGAAAACAGTAAAAATCTGCAATGTCTACACATTTCCTAGCACTTTTGTTTGGGGAGGAGTAAGAAATATTTATGAACTTTCTTTCACAGCTGTAATATTTAAAGGGCTGCAAGTCTTTCCTCACCAAGAACTGCATATTTAAAAAAAATGTCCTATAAAGATTTCCATGAATTAACATTCTTAAATTTAGGGGGTGAATGTCTGTCTTTACATGGATAAAAAAGGACTTAGATGTGTGGGTTGGCTTAAGTTTTTTATTGTGCATTTCTTTAAATTAAGTTATTATGTGTTTTTATTTTTTAAGAATAGATGTAGCTGCCTTCAGTAGTAAATATTAGAGACAAAAACACTCTGGTATTCGAGAATCCCTTAAAACTGGTGTTTATGCCTGCAGTTCATTGTTATTTGTTCTCTGCATACACAGAAACATGCAAAAACAGGAAACTATCAAGATTTGTTTTATAATCTTTTTAAAATTTTAAAAAATATTTTGGATATAGGGGATTTCATATTTTTATAAGTAAGGAGTACCTTCCCTGGCCCACTCAAATAAAAGGTATTTAAATTGGCATTCTGCTTCCTCACAGACCATAAGTTTTGTCAATTTCTACCTTACCATCTTGAATCATCCAGTGGTGACTCACTTGTTTTTGTTCTTGTTTTTTTCATATCGAATTCTGGGACTATGCAATATTATCCAAAATAAATCTGCCTAATCAACTGTGCTCAGGGACAGAAGACGTGTTACTATTAAGGGAAAAAAAAAATGACTGGTTAAGAGGGTAAGCTTTTCTAGCTTAATTCATTCAATTGAATATTTGTGTACCAATATAATTTTCTTAGTGACGTAACTAGAAATCTTTGTAGAATAGGATATGAAAAGATAGAACAGGTCAATGGGTTGTTTTATAGTACTGATAAGTCTGTTGCTGGAGAGAAGCAGCAATCTTGTTGAAGGAGGAGATATGTGTTATCCAGAGGGTAGAAACCCATGCTGACTGGTGACAACTTTAGAGTTGTCTGAGGAGGGTTTTGGGGGTGGGGATGTCTGGAGAATTCAAATCTCAGTTTTCCATGAACTTTGACAAAGAGTAACTATATTCACTGTAAATATCAGCCTTTAGGGGAAGCACCATGATATGGTATTGAAATAAAAAGAGAAATTCTCAACCATATGATTTTCACCTGTATACATATTATTAATACATTACACAGCATAGGCTTTTTACCTGCTATACGCAATGCAGGTAAGAAATACAGACTTAAACCTTATGAAAAGGTAGTCTGAAAAAAAGAAAAAAAAGACTTGGAAAATATACAAAAGTATTCTCCAAAGCATCTTTTATATTTTTGTTCACCAACTTCTTTTTCTCTTTTGCCCAACCCAACCAACAACGTAAATTCTGTGTGAGACTATAGGGTTTTCTCTCTGGCTCTTACTGCCTCCACGTAGTCAGTTACTGCAGTAGCTTTACTTCAAGCTGACAGCTTTCGTAGACAGTTATCTAAATGGGTTTACATCTTAGTTTCTGTGGTTAGACTGTAAGGTGAGTTCTTTATAATATACCAATAAAATATTAACTGAAGGGGGATGTAGGCTCAGTGTGTGATCTGGAAGTTAGCATTTTCCTGTTTTCAAGGAAAATTACTTACCCGCGCTGTCCCTGTTTTTCCCCATGTGTAAGTCATGCCCCTACTTAACAGGGGAAATGGAAATATTTGAAGATTTCCTTGAGTATAAAGCAGATTATTAAACACTCTACATTGTTTGAAGATAATGTGCAATGTAAGTTTGAAACAGAATTATATGCATTTAATGGGCAAATAAACATATATTTGAAGAGTGTCTGAAATCAGATTTGACATTTGTAGAACTAAAGTAAACACAGGTGAAGTTTCAGTGTATTTGCCTCTAGAATGAACACATTTGATTTGATATCTCAGTAGAATTCCAGCTCTAATTTTCCACAATTCTTTGATTATGTATTTTAAAAAATGTAAAGAAATTTATAAGCAAAGCCTAATAAGAAAAGCCTAAAATCACTATATAATTTGTAGTTAATCTTTTGAATCTAAAGTTTCAGAAAATGTAGTTCATAACTGGACATTTTAACTGTTTAGTCCATAATATTATTTTTAGCTACGACTGATAAGAAATTGGCCTTTACTAAGTAATGGTTCTATTTATCCTTTTTAGTCCAGAGCCTCACTTCCTTTACACAAATACTTGTATTGATTACTATTCAGTATTTCTAGTAGAGAGCCTTCTGAGCTAAACCAGTTCTATGTTTTGCTAAATAATTTACACACATTATTATGACACTCCTTTGCCAAGCTGGTTCCTTCCTCAGTAGTCTATATTTTCATATTGTCTTGGCATTAATGCTATATTGCTTTGCTAATTAATTTTTTTTAGTCACAATAAAATAAGTAGCTCTATGTAAAATGCATTCATAGATGGAGCTTTAAAATATCTCAAGTAACAAATCAAAAGTAATACAAATAGACTCACTCATTTTAAGAAAAGAAGAAAATAATAAAAAAAGTCTTATTTCTATACTACGCTGTGTTGGTTGGTCACTACTGCTTCCTCTGTTCAATGAATTTAAAAGAATCAGATATGGCAAGGATTTTATTTGTACAGACTTTATTTCTTTCATATAAATGAAAACCTATGATAAGAAAAATATTGTAAAAACTAGAAATATAGTCAGAATAATTTAAAATATAAAAATCAAGTATAGCCAGAATAATTGTGAAACTAATTATGTGGGATATTCCTTGAGCTGGGACTCCTTTGAATACAGGAATGGACAAAATAGTAATAGAATGATTCCTTCTTGGGAGATGAATTTCTAGTAATATAAAAGTGTAATAACAAAATCTACAATGAGTATTTATACAACTAATCATAATTACATCTCCCTAGAAATCAAGGAGGCATCTTCAGCAAAAATCTACATTAAAAAGTACTAGAATTGAAATCATTTTCAGGTGGTATCACCATGCTTAAATCAAAATTTAGCAGCAGGTCAGATAAAGTTTTATAGCTAATGAAAAATGCTCCTCAGAGAGTTGTGACAATTTTCATAGCTCTTTGAAATAACTAGAAACACTATTATATCATACAATAGGTAAAATTCAAGATAATTCAATCACAAAGGGCAAGAATTGACAAACAAAATTAGGATTAAGAAAGTATCATGAAAATCTCATTTTGAAGCATAGATTGGGCTGGAAAAGTTATTTTTTGTATCCGTTTTTCCTGAGTTCTTCAGTCTAAAATATATGTTATTTCTCATATATCTCAGGAGTAGACTTTGGCCTTGGGACTGTGCCTCAGCTGAATACTGGAATGAGAGTTATTAGAGGATTCGAAGATGGTGTGGATGACTTATGAGGCAATTTACCCTTTCTATATCCACAAAAGCTTTCTTGAATCTAACCTTCTATCCTGAAAAGAAAGGCAGCAAAATCTCTGAAATGTGACATTTTCCAAATAGAACAATCTGTGAAACCAAATTATCATCTTACTCATTCTTCCTCTCTTTTTGCCACTCTCTCCTTTACAGTTAATAAAACCAGAGGTTTTGTTATAGTCTCGACAGAGCAGCCAGTTGCTAATTGTATTCATTCTCTATTAATGTTTGATGAGGCAGATTCCTTCAAATTTCTATCCAGCCTATACACAAACCAGTTGCATTTGATCTACACTAAATTATAAAATTCTGTACTGTGCTAAATTTCAGAGGCAAATGAAGCAGCAAAAGAGAATAGTTTGTGGTCGAAGAGTTTGCAGAGTGAATATAATTTGCCCCAAGTGAAACTAGAATGAATATCCATGAGATACTTATCAGACTTTCGTTTTAGCTCAGCCCCTGACAAATGCAGATAGTATAGTGTGAACACGTTTATTTTTCATGTGACCTGGTCAGATACTTGGTAATGGCAGTAGCTGACATTTCTTGGGGAAAAATCTAACAATTTAACTTTAATTGAGTGCACTGCAAGATAGCCACCAACATGATTTTATTTTTCAAAGATTTCCCAGGATGGGAGAAATGTTCATAGACCTGACAAGCATAGTGATTGCTTATCCTCTGGGTAATAAAACCAGCTTCATTTCTCTTGCTTTTGCCTGTAGTTTCTAAATGCAAAAGAAAAGCAATTATCACATGAAATATATGCCTAAGGTACCCTTCCTGCATTAGTCAGAAGGCATCTATCTCCCATTCAGTTCAGGATCTTTTGGAAAGAAAGAAAAATTCCAGGCTATATAAGATATGTGCCCAAGATATTTTTGAGCCTGGAAGTATTTCTTTTTAGTCTATTTAACTGACTCTAATCTAGACAGAAGTCAATTTTTTTTTCTAATTATATCAAGAGAGACTCCAAGATTGTTATTTTAAAGGAAAAAAAGGCTTAGAGACAAGAAACATTCTCACAGTCACCTTATAACAGCTATTTGTTTCATATTTTGAAATTAAGACAAGTATTTGAAACTGGTAATTAGCTGATTTGAAAATTATATAAAAATTCTTAGACCTTTGTTTAAAAAATAGTATGTGTTATTTACAGATAATTCATAGATATTTTCTCTTAGCTTCAAGCAGGATATTTAACTTAGTATACTACTGTTTTCTAAATAACAGCCATAAACAATAAAAAAAGAATGAAAGAAAATACTACCTAGGTTTTGTATATTTCTATACTAAATCTCAGACTGAAAATAAAAGGAATACCATAAATATTTCAGAGGTATTATTGAGTTTCATCAGTTAGTAAAATACTTGGTTTCAGCTTTGTCATAATCTACCAATAACTTCATTTTTCACTCATATTTTGATGGCCAACTTATTAGGACCTGGTATACATTTTGAATCTCCAGCACCAAACACGAGGCCAAACAAAACAGAGTTCTTAGCAAGCGTATGTTTAATGAAAAAATAAAAAAGGTAATTAATTTTTAAAGTGTTCACTCAACATTTTTCCCAAATATCTGCGCACACTCAAATATGCACTTGCACATACATCAGGAAGTGCGCTAAATGCCGAAAACACAATACTGAAAGAGATAGACATTATCTCTGGTATTGTGGAAATTATATTCCAGTGAAGATGGAAAATTATGAGCAAATACATTTTTAAAAGACAAAAAATCATAGCTCTGGTAAGTTCAATAAAAGCAGTAAATGGGAGTTGTGAGTGATTAGAAACTTTGATTAGAGTTCGGGAAAGCCTTCCTGAGCAAATGACGTCTAAGCTGAGATCTCAGGGACAGGAAGGAGACAGCCATTCTGTGAGCTGACAGAAAGAAAAGAATGAAGGAAAGGAAGCAAGGAAGGAAGGAAGAAAGAAAGAATGGAAAGAAAGAAAGAAAAGAAAGAAAGGAAGGAAGGAAGAAAGATAGGAAGGAAGGGAAGAAGGAAAAAAAAGACAAGAAAAAGAAAAGAAAAGACAAAGACAAGACATTCTGAACGTGGAGCTGGATGATAACTTGGAGCTCAGTCAAGAATAGGGATCTCATTCATTTGGCTCTGTGGTCTTTAAGGCCCTTAGCATGTTTAACATCATCTATCAACAATGAATCAATAAACATAAAGATTTTGTGAATATATGGTTGAACTAAGTACTATATAATATTTTATCAATCATTTTGGCAAGCATGTTTAATTCTGGATCCACAAATATAGAGGACATCAATAAAGGAAGAATCAGAATAAACAAAAGAAACAGCTCTCAACTGTGTCTATCAAAGTTTCCACATTGTCTATTTAACCAGGATGACCGAATCTGGTTTATGAGTGTGGTAGAGCAATTAATGTTTTTTAAAATGTGGCTGAGCTATTTCTATGTAAGCTGAAATAGATCCCTAATGGTTTATTGTACTAAATGCAGATATGATGACTTTCCAAAAAATATTAACACTAAGAAAATGTGACTTTTATATAGAAATAGATCACGCAGCTTGAGTTTACTCTTTCAATTGCTCTTTCCCTTGATTCATCATCTTTGAATGATATTTTGATTCTATTATCATCCCCTTCTTAGTACAGTTTTACACATATACCTTACTTTTCATTGATGAAGGAATAAATATATCGAGGAAGAAAATGAATGACTTTATGCATGATTGAACGTACACAATGAACATTTGGGGATCACATGAGTTATGTGAGAGATGAAGTTCAAGAAAAACAGAGTTGGAATTTCACTAAGCGATTCTTAAAAATTGGATATAGCTAAATTCAATTAAATTTGTGATAGTTAACAGACACTCTTAGAAGTGCGTATTAAAATTGCTATTGGAAATCAGAAGGTCAAAGGATCAGAAAAGATTCATAATTATTCTCCAGTGTAAGCTCAACACATACTCTCAAGAACCATAAATTTTATAAGTTCCTGAAATCCTGAGAAAAATGAAGGAGAAAATTAATAATCACCTTAATAATGGAAAAATAATTTTGAGTACTTGAGGATGAATATGAATTGTTTAAAAAGCAAACTGATCATAAGATTGTCCTCATCATTATAATAACTGAGAACAGCCTGAGAATAGTTTGGTTTGTGAATAATTTTTTTTTTCCTCAAAGACAGAGTCTCACTTTGTTTCCCAGGCTAGCGTTCAGTGTCTTCTTCATAGCACAGGGCAACTTCAACCTCCTAGGCTCAAGCGACTCTGCTACCTCAACCTCCTGAGTAGCTGGGATTACAGGTGTGTGCCACTACACCTGGACAATTATTGTATTTCCTATTTTTTGTAGAGATAGGGTCTCGCTCTTGCTCAGGCTGGTCTCGAACTCCTGGCCTCAAGCAGAGTGATAGGATTACAGGGGTGAGCCACCTGTGTCAGCCATAGTTTGTGAATTTGAAAGCCAAATATATATACCTTGAATTTATATATGTAATTGCTTTTACTGATAAAAATACTGAAATATAGGTATCTGCAGCCCCATTTTTATAAAGGACAAAATCATTATTATTGCTTGAAAATGTACCCCCACACCCTCAAAGGCCTACAAAAGTAAAAATTACCCATTGTAAATAAAAGAAGTAAAGGAAATTTGCCCTAATGTTTTTTCTCCAAAGGAATTATTTCTAAGTTATTAATATACCTTACTCCATTTTCTCTCTAGGCCTGCAAAATTTATATTTCTTGTACATTCATAAATAAATTTACATATACACATATTTGTATATATACACATAAACTTTTTCAAAGTTTTTTAACAAAATAGACTCAAACCATACGTATTCCTTGATGGTTTTTTAAAGTTAAAAACTTTTCATGTACATTTTCCAGAATAATATGCATACACAATTTGATTCCTTTTAATGAATACAGCATATTGCATGGGTGGACCCTACTATATTCAATCATTTTTTTACTGAAGTCAATTTAGGCAAGTTCCCATTTTTACTTAAAATGATACTACAATGATGTGACATTTTAAAATATTTTAATTTTCATGCTATTATTTTGTAGAATATTAGTATTATTGGGTCATAAAATTTGGGAACTGCCTTTTAAAATATTATTTCAATATATATTCCTATCAAAACTATATTGGAGTACCTATTTCTCCCCACCCTTTCCAAAAATATACATCCTTAAACTTTTCTTTGTTATTTTGCTGTATGTTAGACAAAAAATTGGCAACTAATCATTTCTTTTATTTAGTTTTCAGAGAGACAATTTATATTATCTGAAGTCAACAGGTTATATATGAATCTCAGTCCGTAGGTCCATGTTCTATGCATGAACATAGAAATGAAGCAATGGGGTTTGTCCTAACGAGATGGTTTTTGACTGATATTTCACCAACAGTTAGTATGATTTTAAAACAGTGGTGAATAACAAAAACAACAATAGTTTGTCTTTTTCTATCTCAGGACGTTTTAGGATCATTTCCATTTACTACCCTTTAAGAGGGTTAGATCTAAGAGGGTTAGATCCTAACACACCAATGTATGTGGATTTAATCTTACTTACCTCTTCTATACCACAAACATTGTTATTAATATTTACCATTGAGATCTTTACAATTTAATGAAGAGAGCAAGAGTCTCATATGTAAAACATAAACTTTGAAAAATTTAAACCACTGTGTTTGACATTATATAGAGTACGTAGATATGGGAGAAGTAAAAGAGGAGAAGTTTGATGAGTTGTAAAGCCCTAAATTAATAGGGAAGCTAAGGATTCATTTTTATTTTTAAATTACAGAAAACACCTTGAGATCTTCATGATGATCCCTGTTATCATAGATGGCATTATTGGAAGTAAGAAAACCCTGCAACCATCAGCAAATAAGCTAGCCTCATTGTAGTTAGTAAATTAGGAAAGATAAGGAAGCAAAGTTTGCTACCAAATAGAAACTGATAAAAAAAGCAATCACTTTTCTTCAACATTGGTCACCAACAAAGAGTACAAAAGCATTAAAGATATGCACAGCTTTAAAAATGCAGCTGTACTTACCATGCACTCTATCTCAGTTGTTCTGCTGGCAGAATTTGACCTTAAGAAATACCTTTTAGAGATTACAACAGCGATTTATATACAATTAAAAATCAGAAAACAACATACAAGTTTCACAGAAATACTTTGCATTTCAGCAAATTAAGGTTATTTTCAAATACAATGCTATCTAATATATATTACAGACAAAATGTATGTATCTTTGTAAAATATACTTCAATTATCCAAATTGCATATTTGGTGGGCAATACAAAATCTCAAAAGCTAAAGCATGTGCGATATGTCTAAACATGGACATAAACATACACCCAGTTTTAGCCATTGGATCTCTCATTATCTTGATCCCAAATATATACTCATAAACTAGCCAAGTTTATGTAGGGAGTGAATTATTATTTAGTTTTATTTCAAAATTGAAGTCTCCGTACTGCTAATCCAACCCTGAATTTATGGTCTGGGCACACAATAACTGAAAAAATTTCCTTCTGGTGTCTAAAGTTCTTGTGCCTGCATATTTGACTTAATAACCTAGCAAATACTGTACCAAGTCTTTCTGGAGTTCGGCATTTGTCCTCTGAACAAGTCTACTTCAAGAATCGGAGTCCTGCATCTGAATCCCAAGTCTATGGCCAAAACTTGCTGTCCCTGAGTCTTCTTTATCTGTGAATATCATTTGCTATGATATTCTTACTGCCCTCTTACTGACTTGTCACTAATAGCTAAGATAAAAAAGTAAAATCATATGGACTTTTGAGCATTTTAAAGTTATGCAATTTAATTAACCAGAGATTACTTTATTTCCTAAATTCATACTCTTACACCACCAATACAAGTCTTTCTGCTCTAAGTATGTGGAGAGAGAGATTATTTTGAAAGTACAACTTAAAATTTGAAGTAATAGATGAATGCTTTGTTTCAATTTTCCAAAGCACAGTCACTTAATAAGAGACTTCAACCAATCACAGCTGCTATACAAATTGATGAGGCTCATCTGGACAGTTCTGCCTCATGGTTTATATGAAGATCATAAAGCCATGGAACCATGGAAATGTCTTGAGGGTCAGCTCTAAGACAAAATGTTCAACACTTCTCTCATTTTGGGGTCCATTTGCCCTTGGTACATTGTTCTTTGGAAATTTTCATGTAATTTCTGGTGTACTACCCATCTGTAGAACTAGAAAGACACTTGTCTAGAAAGATATAGGATTAAATGTCAAGCTAATAATGCAACAGTATAAACTTTGCTGTTTGGACTTAAACCCAGCACAAACACGAAAGGTAAGATAGAGAAGATGGTGTGTGTAGGGAAGGGATAATGAATTGACATTCACAGATGATTAGCCAAGAAATCAGGTAAGAACCAAGTAGTGTGATGCAGACTTATTTTAGCACTGTCTCTGGTCCTTGAACCTATCTCTTCCAAAAATGAGCAGGAGTATGCTTAAAAATGTAAGATGACTTCATATAAAGAACATGTTCCAAACTTGCATAACAAAAAGCACATAAAACAATAAGTGCCTATATAGACCATTCCACTTTTCCGAAAGTATTTCATTTCAAATGGCTAGTGTAAGTACATCCTTTGTCCTCAATACTACTTCATTTATTGTAGGCAGTCTATCAACTGTCAGATATTTCAGAAATAGTGCTAATAAGGGCAAACACTAGAAAATCTTTAAAGCTTAACGAGAGGAAAACTTTACAGAGTGTGAAAAAATCCTATTGCATTCATATCTTGATTTTTCCCTTGGTGATTTTTATGTTAGAATGACTGCTGTGATTTTAATACTAACCCATTCAGTACATCCAGACCTAGGAGAGCCAGTGATTAGAATTTTAAAGAAATATACAAGAGTCTATATTTGAAAGATTTAAGATTGTCAGGAAATCTTCAAGTTGCAGCTGTTTCACTCTCCAAAGCTTTGTAGTCAATGTATCATTTTATTAAAATATAATTGATTGAAGGTAGATATGTAAAAATAAATAAATTATTATTTTTGCATTATGCTATTCCTGACATTGGGCAACAAGTAGACACAAAGATTAATTTTTCAACTTCATAAATAGTCTCCAACAAAATTCCCATATAACAGGTGGGATAGGAGGAAATTGAACACAAAGGTTTTGTTTATGTGTTTTTAATCACGTGCTAAATATTTCAGAGTGAGAACATCCCCAATAAAGGATGCTCGTAAGGGGTAAATTTCTTGATTAAAGAGAGAAATTTAAAATAAATCTCATTGATCATTATTCAATGAGTCAATTAAAATAACATTTTATAGATCTGTGAATGTAGATGCACACATATCCAAAATATATTTTTGAGAGCTTGTTGTCTTAGTCCATTCAGGCTGCTATAATAAAATCCCATAAATTGGGTGGCTTTTAAACAACAGAAACTTATTTCTCACAGTTCGTAAAGCTAAGAAGTCCCAGATCAAGGTGCCAGCAGATTTGGTACCTGGTAAAGGCCCACTTTCGGGCTCATAGATGGCATCTTCTTGCTGTGTCCTCACATGATGGAAGGGACAAGCCAGCTTTCTATGGCGTCTTTCACAAAGGCAATCCTAATCCCAATCATAAGAGCTTCACCTTAACGACCTAATCACCTCCCAAAGTCCTCACCTCCTAATACTATCACCTCAGGGGTTAGGGTTTCAACAAAAGGAATTTGGGGGGTATACAAACATTCAGAACACAGCATGTGTGATGCAAAGAGGTGCTTGTGGAAGAGAGAAATGGTGAATAGATTTGCATGCAAAATTTGCCTCTGCCTTTCAGGAATTTATATTCTAAAAAGTTTCAGAATAGTCCCAGTTCTTAAAGAATGTATAATCTAATTAGAGCATTAAGCTTAACATAAGTGAATAAACTACAGAAAAGAACAACAAGTTAGTGTAGTGTAGTGGAAAGTATAGGTGCTGTAGAAATTCAAAGATTGGCTTGCTGTTAAGAGGGGGCTTTACGGAGAAGGTGAGATTCAGTTGGTCTGTAGAATGTTTAAGATATGAAAAGGCTGCTGTCAATAGCAAGAACCTTTCTTCAGAATGGGCAGTAGCTGTAACAGTACATAAACCAAAACTCATAAATGGACATGAAGGACTTCCAGTGTCATAATTGAAAGATGAGTTAGTGGAGCTAGTAGGAAATAGGAAGGAAATAAAGCTGAATTAATAAGAGCATGTATCATTTTCTTTTTATGTTCAGATGCATGTAACAGAGGCTCATGCAGTGGCTTAACCAAAGAACAGATTATTTTTCTCACAAAATAAGGGTTCTGGAGGTGGACAGCTCAGGATGACATCGCAGTGCAAAGACAGCATTAGATCCTGGATCCTGCTTTCTTTCTGCTCTGCCAGACTTACCATCTGTAGCACTGCTCGTTATAGCACAGACATAGTTCCTGCACTGCAAGCAAAGTGTCTTTTGTTCTAGACAGAGGAAGGGCAAAGAGAAACTTAAGATTTCCAGAAAGCTCCATCCAATAAAGTCATCTCTCTCTCACTAACCAAAATCATGGCTTATGGTCACATTTACACACAAGGGACCTGGGAAACATATTTCATTTTATTTTATCTTTGGCCACATTGGCACACTTACACACCAGAGAAAAAGGAATAAAGAGAAAGTGTATATTGGAAAAACAACTTGCAGTACCTGCTTAAAGTAAGTCAAAAAAAGTCTTCAATACAAAAAAAACAGATGCAATGTGTTAGGTAGTAATGGACTATGACAAATTCCTAACAAGGCAATTTTGAAGGGAAGCAGTATGTCATTAACTGGGTTTGGCAGCAGTGGATATGGAATAGAGAGAGGAACTCATGGAAGGAGGAAGGGGAATGACTGACAACAATGCTGCAGTCTTATGTATAATGTAAGAGAGCCTATTCTGGTATCTGATCACAGAAATAGGAAAATAGTAGTGCAGATATTCCCATGGAAGTAGCAACTGAACACAATATCATTTTTACAGAGGTGTTGAAACACCGGGAAAATAAGGATTATGCATTTTCCAATCCATGAAAGTTTTTAAAAGTACTTAAAAAACCAGTTTTCAAATAATAAAACTAAAGCACAGGAAAGATCAGAGAGGTGTTCAAGGTAACAAAGCATCAGTGACGGCCCTAATCAAACTATATGCATATAAACATATGTCTGTATATTTTAATAAGAATTTACATTTTATATATTTAGTGAGAATAGTCACATTCTTTGGAGTTGCATAAAGATTAGGAATTTAGGTGTAGTAAACTTTACATTATTTTTATTACTATTTCTTATGTTACAAGACACTTCTGTTACTATATTATAAGGATATTGCTGAAGATTACCTTTATAGCCTTGAGAAACAAGAAGTAAAAAAGATAAGCTATGTAGGCTCCTTGTAAAAGATTAGAAAGTGAAGAGAATCACTACGTACTGATATAGACCTGAGAAGTTTTTATTTGCATGTTTGTAATGATAAAGCTGCTATAAGCACATAAATTGTTGAAGAAGGGGTATTTAAAAAGTTGTGGTGCTGGATCTTTGATTAAACACCACTAACCCTTTTTTTTTAATGTCAGCATATTACAGAGGTACAAATGTTTGGGTTACATATATTGCCTTTGCCCTACCTGAGTCAGATCTTCAAGCATGTCCATCCCCCAGATGGTGCGCACCACACGCATTAGATGTGTATATATCCATTCCCTCCTCCCCCTCCCACCTGCTGATGCTCGATGAATGTTATTTAAGTGTTGGTCTTAAGTGAACTTAAGTGTCAGTCAGTTAATACCAATTTGATGGTGAGTACATGTGGTGCTTGTTTTGCCATTCTTGGGATACTTCACTTAGTAGAATGGACTCCAGCTCTGTCCAGGATAAAACAAGAGGTGCTACATCATTGTTTTTTGTGGCTGAGTAGAATTCCATGGTATATATATACCACATTTTATTAATCCACTCATAGATTGATGCGTACTTGGGTTGTTTCCACATTTTTGCAATTGTGAATTGTGCCGCTATAAACATTTGAGTGCAGATGCCTTGTTTATAGAATGTCTTTTTTTCTTTGGGTAGATTTCCAGTAATGGGATTGCTGTATCAAATGGTCATTTTACTTGGAGCTCTTTGAGGTATCTCTATATTACTTTCCACAGAGGTTGTATTACTTTGCAGTCCCACGAGCAGTGTATGAGTGTTTCTATCTCTCTGCACCCATGCCAGCATTTGTTGTTTTGGGACTTTTTGATAAAGTCCATTCTCACTGGAGATAAGTGATATCTCATTGTTGTTTTGATTTGCATTTCCCTGATGATTAGAGATGCTGAGCATTTTTTCGTATGTTTGTTGGCCACTAGTCTATCTTCTTTTGAAAAATTTCTGTTCATGTACTTAGCCCACTTTTTAATGGGGTCGTTTAATTTTTTCTTGCTGATTTTCCTGAGTTCTACATAGATTCTAGTGACCAGCCCTTTATCAGATGGGTAGAAAGCAAATATTTTCTCCCATTCTGTAGGTTGTCTCTTTGCTCTGGTGATAGTTTCCTTGGCTGTGCAGAAGCTTTTTAATTTGATCAGGTCCCTTTTATTTATTTTTGTTGTTGCTGTGATTGCCTTTGATGTCTTCTTCACAAATTCTTTGCCTAGGCCAATGTCTATAAGAGTTTTTCCAACATTTTCTTCTAGAATTCTTATAGTTTTATGCCTTAGGTTTAAGTCTATTATCCATAGTGAGTTGATTTTTGTGAGAGGTGAAAGATGAAGATCCTGTTTCTGTCTTCTACTTGTGTCTATCCAATTTTCCCAGCACCATTTATTGAATAAGGATTCTTTTCCCCAGTGTATGTTTTTGTCTGCTTTGTCAAAGACTAGATGGCTATATGAGGATGGTTTAATATCTGGGTTCTCAGTTCTGTTTCATTGGTATGTGTCTCAGTACCATGTTGTTTTAGTTGCTATAGGCTTGTAGGACAGCTTGAAGTCAGGTAAACTGATGCCTCCCAATTTTTTCTTTTTGTTTAAGATTTCTTTTGCTATATGGGGTCTTCTCTGGTTCCATACGAAGCATAGAATTATTTTTTCTAGATCTGTGAAAAATGATTTTGATATTTTAATCGGGATTGCATTGAATCTGTAGATCACTTTGGGTTGTATAGACATTTTAACGATGTTGATTCTGCTCAATATATGAGCATGGTGTGGTTTTCCACCTGTTTATGTCCTCTGCTATTTCCTTCCTCAGTGTTTCATAGTTTTCCCTGTAGAGATCTTTTACCTCCTTCGTTAAATATATTTCTAGGTATTTTATTTTCTTTGTTGCTATTGTGAAGGGTGTTGAGTCTTTGATTCGGTTCTCAGTTTGACTGTTGTTGGTGTTTAGGAATGCTACTGATTTCCGTACATTGATTTTGTAACCTGAGATTTTGCTGAATTTGTTTATCAATTCCAGTAGTCTCATGGCAGAATCTTGGGGGTTTTCTAGATATAAGATCATATCGTCAGCAAAGAGTGATAGTTTGACCTCTCTGTCCCCATTTGGATGCCCTTGATTTCCTTCTCATGTCTGATTGCTCTGCCTAGGAATTCCAGCACTAAGTTGAATAGAAGTGGTGATAGAGGGAAAGCTTGTCTAGTTCCAGTTCTAAGTGGGAATACTTTCAATTTTTCCCCATTCAGTATGATGTTGGCTGTGGGTTTGTCATATATTGTTATAGTATTTATTTACCAAAATTTCACCTGTATTTACCAGCTCTACAGTGCTCTCCCCAGATCTAAAACTCTCCAGACCCATTTACTCCAAAGAGAGAAGACATTTCACAGATGATATATCTCAGTTGCTGTCTAGGTTTTTCTGCTACAGAATCTAACATAGGAAAGGACCACTGATTTCCCATCTTCCCTAAATGTCTGTGCCCACCTCATACTCATGAAAACTGACCTCTGCTATATCCCAACTCTTAGGCCCTTGCTTTCTCCTTGAGAATGACTCAATTTGAGCTAACACGTAAAATTTCAGTAATGATTCAATATATTATCTACTCCTAGATAGTATTTTCCCTTTAATCATGTATTTTACTGGAATAAGTAAAATTAGGTTTCAGACTTAATATTATTAATAAGAGGAAGGCAGTGACTGCACATCTCTTCAGGTGCAATCACACATCATTCATTTATGCAATAAAAAATATTTCTAGATTATCTACTACATGCCAGACATCGATTCCAAGAAACATAGATAAGGTCCCTGCACTCATGGAACTTAAAGTGTGGTGGGAGACTAAATGTTAACTACACAAAGAAACACAAAAATTCTGAAATGTGATTAATTCTATAAATATAAAGTACAGGGTTCTGTAAATAATCTAAAAGATAAAACTTTGAGTGAAGAGAAGAACAGAACACGATTTACTCATAAATTCTTGTGCATTTAATACAATTATTTTTTTTTTCTTTTACCAGAACCTCCAATTAATGTTCATGTCTGATCTTTCCTACTTCCGTCTCTGGGACTGAAAAATTACCAGTGTTTCCTTGAAATGTATCAGTCATTAAAAAGACTATATATGGATTGAAGCCAATGGAATTTAGAGAGAGTAAAGAAATAATAAAAGTAGGAAGTATTTTTTAAGTACATGGTGGAAATAATTAGACTGGCATTCATAGAGTATATTTTAGGTCACAGCTGAAACTTTTTCTGGGGCATAAACTAATTTCTCCCCATGTTCATTAATGATGACAACCATGTTTAGAAAACCATGTATTTTTATAGTTTCTAATTTTAACTGGTTTTGGAGAAGTAACAAGGGACTATGCACAAGGCACAAAAGTCATTAAGGTGTTGGGAAATAGTTCATTTGAGTAACTATAAGATTGAATAATTTGGCTTGAAGAAGAGAAAATGTAGTAAATTTAATAGTGCCTTAAATTTAGTAGTGCCTAATATTAATAGTCTCGAAATGTGTAAGAAAGAGATGGTAACCAGATGTTCTCGATATTGATGGTGGAAAGAATAAGATTAAGCCAGAGAGATCAAGGATAGACCTAACTTTCCAAGGATAAGAGAAAATAAGCATAACAGCAGACCACCAAAGGAAATTATGAAGTCTCTGCCATTTGCCTGATATTGTTTAGTTACAAATCTGTTAAACGCTCCCTCCTGCCTTATATCTCTCTGATTATTTACATACAATATTAGGAACAAGATTTCTTGGGAGGAAATTAACTAGAACGCAAACTATATTAAGATTTTAAATAGTCAGAGGAGGAAGAATAGCAACAGATTTCAAAACAATGATTTCATACTTTGTCCTCAGGAAACAATAAGAGTTGCATTCAAAATTGGCTGACTACGTGTCTGAAAATTTCATTTCTTTACTGTAGAATGCAAGGTTACTTGGATGTTAACTCCTTTTCTAGCCAACAGTATGGAATAAATTTGATTGATGAATTCTATATATCTGAGCAATTCTTCAACAGTCTCAGGTCTCAACAATACATAACATATATGCTCTTCAAGTTGTGCCATTTGCCAAAAAACCCCAGGTAACACAAAACTTAGTTTATTTCTCATTCTTTGTAAATTGGTAGTTAAGAATTGAAGTAAATGTGGATAAATAAGGCCACAAACAATTCAGGTATGATATATGGAAATTAAACACCATTGTTTGATGATAAGAGCAATAATAGCAATAATATTTACTGTACTAGGAAATGGGACACAATTGTAAATTATTTTAATTAATCTTCACAACAGTCCTATAAGTTCAGTACTTCTATTATCTCTAATTTATAGATCAATAAGACTTGGATGACAAGGTATTTTGCCCAAGGTCACACATACAGTAAATGGTGGTCTCTGAATTGAACATATGTCCATTTGATTCCTGAGTATAAATTCTCAACTGCCATAAAATACATTATCAAAATCCAAAAAGTTTACTTTACTCATTTGTAGAGAAATTTTCCAGGACAAATTCCTTCTGTCATCCAGGTATAGAAATGTCTATTTCTTGAAGGAATTGAAGAAAAATAAAATTATAATTTACTGTCATCTCTTCAGTAGTAATATGTGTCCTACATTAATCACATTTTGTGAAACCCAGCTATTCAATTGTTACTTACCTCTTGCCAATCTTTGAAGTCTTATGGAAATTGATTGAGATGAAAGTTTTAATTCATCCAATTAAGTGTGATAAATTAATTAATTAGAGTAAGTATGATAAAATATTTTGTAAAATATGAGAAATAAAAGAACTAGAGTTTTAAAAAATTCATCAAAGACTAATTAATATATAAAACATTGCTACGCTTAGGATGAAAAACAACTTTTCTCTATGACTTCATATTGTCATCATCATCTTCTCCACATCCATTCTTCATTATTGTTACTATCCTTAGTTGAGCTGGTACTTTTAAAAACGTCTAGAATAGTTATTTTTCATACAACTAATCTCCTTACTTCCCATGTATCCATTAATTAATTTCATTTACACACTATGCCTGGCATGGTTTTCTTGAAATATGGCTATAATCACACTCCACTGCTCAACATTTTTTGATGGCTTTCTATTACCAGCATAAAATATTATCATATTTTTTTTATCATTGATATCAGCTTTCTTTTCTTTCACTGGGCACTTTCTGTGTGCCAAGAGCTATGGTGAAACTCTTTGTAAATTCTATCTCACTTTATCCTCACACATATGTTGAAATCTGTGCTGTAATTATTATTTTATAGATGACAAATTGTGAGACAAAAATCTTTCTCTAAATTTCCTGAAAGCCTTAAGACAGGTAGAATTTGGATTCAGACAAGCATTTACTTTGCTCCTTCCAGAATAAACTCCAAGTTCTGTCTTCTGGTTCCAAAATCTCAAACAATCTTTCCCAATGCCCTAGATCTCATACAACTCTCCAGCAGTGAAACCTCTTCAGCTTTTGCTCCCCTCAAAATCTGTCCCTTCAACTGAATGAAACAACTTTTCTCTGTGCGATGATACCATTATGTGTACACTGTTTGCCATGGACTATTTTCCACATTTATTTAATTACTAAGCTTATCTTTCTTAGAAGGCTAAAATATTTTATGATGGCAAGATCAGTGTCCAGCTCAAATATCCCTGTCTTACAGAGACTGGCCCTGTGACTCACTGAAAAGAATTGTGTTATTTTTTTTTTCCTGTATGAACAAAGAAAATAAATTTAAATTATTATCAGGATTTTAGTTAGGCCTTAGAAAATATTGACAGTACGAGGTGATAGGTATAGAATAGTTACTAGGAAAGGAAGTAGCCTTTTCTCTTCTGAGGTTCTTAACAAACAGTTTAGGTTTTTATCATCCATGACAGTTTCCAAGTGGTTCTATCTGACGAACAAAGATGGGATTCAAGACCACCTAAAACTGCTTTTAAATTATTTAATTTTATAAATGGTGAAATTTGGGTCAACTGTAATTACGTAAAAAGAAAATTAGGAGAAAATACAGCTTCTAAGAATATATCTTGACATTTTTATTTTTCTCTTTTTTCGTCTTTTTGCTTTTATTAAATTATATTATTGTAATTATTATTATTATGTGTGATAGTGATGCAAGAACTCCAGTCAATTTAGAAAAACTGGCAAAGGCTAGCTATAACTCATTCACTCCCTTAAATGTTCAGGATGAATTTTATATTTCTATAAATATGTTACATCCATATTGAAGTTTGGAAAGAAGGGATGGAAAAAAAATTCTCATATAATTTTATTGCTTCCTTCTTTCTGTTCAAGACAAAAGCAAAACCAAATGAAATATTGGACACTACAAGTAAATTAGCTGTTAATTCAGGTTATAAAAGTCTGAAGTCATTTGTTATGAAGGCTGAGGCTGTGAGGAAGGCAGGAGCTATTTCACTGAAGCTATTTTACCTATAGACTACTTGCCTCTTTCTTTGTGTAGCGGTGTTGCTGGAAGTGTAGTGCTGAATGATGATGAAGTAATACTAAGCACAAACCTCTGCTGGGTTCCCGATAGGAAAACATGCTTTAGTCACAAGTAATAAAGTAAACACAGAAGCTGCAAAAATCCATCACCAGAGGAAAACAATAATTTAAATGAGTGATAAAAAAGGCACTTCATCTATGCATGATAAGAAACCACTGAACAAAACAAATTATACACTACACCAGAATGGCTCACTGCCCAAAGAAATTGCAAACAGTTTATGATGAGAGAAAGGAGAAAACCACAGAGATGCAGAAATGAAAGGAGAGTGTCCCTCATACAAAGAGTGCCAATGTTCTGTTCCTGAAGCCCCGACCCAGAGAACTCTATTCACTTGTAGGGATTATATATAAGGATACATGGGCATTCTTTTGATAGTATTTTAGATATAAGAACAATACCATCAAAGAGATATAACCTGTCATACACATACATGTGTAGCAATGCACTTATATTACACCTCTATATTACACTCGTGTCTCCAGGTTACTGTTTCCTTCAGGTGAAGTCCAAATTGTTGAACCAAAATATGACACGGCTTTTGCTATTTAGAATGATATTTATTATTTATAATTATGGTTTTTGTAGATGGTTTATGCCTGAAATGTAATAAGAGCAGTTTTCATTATGTAAACTGAAGAACAGAAATATTCAGTTATTTTCTATGCTATGTGGTAAGTCAGTATTGGTCCCCAGATAAAACTTATTTCTCAAAAACTCCTCAGATATTAACTATTATAACAATATGTCTTCATCTCTTTGTTTTTGTTACTTTGCTGTTGTGTTATTAATATGTATAGGTGAATTCTCACAAATTCAGTATATATATTATGAATAGAATTTTCACAATGGAAAGTATTATTCAATCATATTTAAAATAAATTATCAGGAATAATGCATATTAATCTAGAGTACTACATATGTCAAGTTTGAGGTGCACTAGACACTAAGATATATGTTTAAATGGTAATTCATGTGTATGGAGCAAATCACTAAAGGCAATTTTTAAGCATAAAATATAATGATGACCAATTGAAGAATGAAACTCAGAAATTTTATCGTTCATTAACATGGAAAAATGATGAGAAAGACGTCTGAGAAAAAAATACATGACTTAAGAAAATTATCTCAGAATTAAAAATAAAACTAACCAAAAAAGAATTGGGGAAAGAAAATTCAAAAGTCACATGAGTCAAAGAAAAGAAATAAGCATTAAAGAAACTCTGGAAATTAAGAGACAACTTAAATGAACTTAGCATCAACAAAATAAATAATGCTATAGCAATGAAGGATTTTTAAAGTGCCCTGAGCTATATTTTGATGAAAACACACAAAAAAGAACAGATAAAAATGGCAGAATGATTACAAAAACATAACTCCCACTCTTTTGTCTCTAGCTGCAAAAGTACATCTACATTTTAAATAAAAAATAAATCTATAATAAACCCGGAATACAAATAAGCAAACAATGTCGTATCAGCAAACTAGAGAGTTTGAGAAAGCCAGATGAGCTCAGTAGCTCAGCCCCTTTCAGAACATATTTGTTAGGGGCTGCCAACAGACACTCTTCCCTTCGAGGCTGAAGCAATGGTTATAGCAATTTGCACCGAAGGGACAGGCCACTGGCAAGACTCTGGAAGAACAGTGAGGTCTGATGCCCAGAAGTGAAATTTCTGGTGTCTGGCAGCGCATCTTATCATTCTCCATGACCCTTTGAGACTGGATTCAAGCAACTGAAAGAGTATCACAGAATAAATAATAGAAAAATTCAAAAAAGAAGAGAATAAAACTAAGTTTTTAAAAATATTATTAACAAAGGAAGATAAAACATAATAGTCTGAAGAGCTAACAGGCAAAATTGTCATTAGAACAATAATACAAATTTAAAGAAAATGCTAAATAATATATCTAGTGGTTTATAGAGAACATTACTTCCATGAAATTGTAGTTATAAAAAAAAGTTATGGACTTTGGAAACAACTTAAAATTATTTTAATATAAATACTGTATGTATAGATGAATAAAAGTAGTAACGTAGAATATTTAAACAATGATTTCTGAAAAATAAAATGGAAAAATAAGTGGTTAACATAACTAAGAAAAATAGATATTTACAGAGAATAGTTTTAGAAATTCCTCCTTCCATCTATGATGCAGAAAGAATGAAAGAAAGAACATAATGAAAGGTATATCAGAATTTTTAGGTATAAAAGTAAAGTTCCCCAAAACAAACAAATAAAAAATCCCCTCATGGTTTAGAGAAACAAGCTAGCAAGAGGGAGGCTTTCAATTTTCAAACTTCTGAAAGAAGCCAAATAAAAATCTAGACATTAAAAAATATTGTTTAAAATTCTAAACTGGATAACAGACTTAAACCTAAGGCATGAAACTATAAGAATTCTAGAAGAAAATGTTGGAAAAACTCTTATAGACATTGGCCTAGGCAAAGAATTTATGAAGAAGACCTCAAAGGCAATCACAGCAACAACAAAAATAAATAAAGGGGACCTGATCAAATTAAAAAGCTTCTGCATAGCCAAGAAAACCATCACGAGAGCAAAGAGACAACCTACAGAATGGGAGAAAATATGCTACACATGTGATAAAGGGCTGATAACTAGAATCTACACAGAACTCAGGAAAATCAGCACGAAAAAACCGAACAACCCCATTAAAAAGTGGGCAAAGGACATGAATAGAAACTTCGAAAGAAGACAGACAAATGACCGATAAACATGAAAACATGCTCAACATCGCTAATCATCAGGGAAATACAAATGAAAACCACAATGAGATATTGTTTATCTCCAGTGAGAATGGCCTTTGTGAAAAAGTCTCAAAACAATAAATGTTGGTGTGGATGCAGAGAGATAGGAATACTCATACACTGCTGGTGGGACTGCAAACTAGTACAACCTCTGTGGAAAGTAATATAGAGATACCTCAAAGAGCAACAAGTAAAATGACCATTTGATCCAGAAATCCCATTACTGGGCATCTACCCAAAGGAAAAAAAGACATTCTATAGAAAAGACATCTACACTCAATGTTTATAGCATCACAATGCACAATTGCAAAGATGTGGAAACAACCCAAGTCCCTTTCAATACGTGAATGGATTAATAAAATGTGGCATATGTATACCGTGGAGTTTTACTCAGCCACAAAATCAATGGTGATATAGCAACTCTCATATTATCCTGGATAGAGCTGGGGCCCATTCTACTAAGTGAAGTATCCCAAGAATGGAAAAACAAGCACCACATGTACACACCATCAAGTTGATATTAACTGATCAACACTTATGTGCACATATAGTAGTAACATTGATCAGTGTTGGGTAGGTGGGAGTGGGGTGGTGGGAATAGGTATATTCACACCTAATGGGTGCGGTGAGCACCGACTGGGTGATGGATATGCATGAAGCTCTTACTCGTATGGGGCAAAGGCAATATATGTAACCTAAACATTTGTACCCCCGTATATGCTGAAATAAAAAAAATAAAAGGAAGAAAGTAATTAGCAAAAATAAATAAAAAAATAAAAACCCTAAACTGAGAAGCTAGGCAACATTGAAAATAGATATAACTAAAAATAAAAGTCATAAAAAGAATAATAAATCTGAAGAAATTCTCTAGAATTCAGAACTGAGATATAAATCAACAAGATTAGAGAGAGGTTAAGAGACATGGAGAACAGAATGAGAAGATCTAAAGAAATGTTTGCAGAGCTCTCAAGGAGGAAAGAAAGGTTGAGATAAAATAATTATTTTTAGAAATAATGCCTGAAGATTTTTCATAATTGAAGAAAAGTATAAATTATTATATTTGAAAAACAACTGACAAGCAGGATAGATACCTAGACAGATATTAATACAACTGCAGAAAGGAAAGACAATGACAGATTCAAAACAACTGAAGGGAAAAAACAGAATATGTGCAAAGATTTAAAAATCTACAGTGAAAGTAGATATTTAATACAAGCGTCATTAAAAAGAATTTTTACAATTGAGTAGCTTGTTTGTGTGTGTGTGTGAGAGAGAGAGAGAGAGATCCCAAATGTCTATTGGGAAATTCAGTGAATAAATACTTGTATAATATATACATTTCATCTCACAGTCAATAGTCACCAAAATGAATAATCTACAGCTAAAGTATCAACATGAATAAAAACTTGTTATACAGAACAATAAATAACTATGTGTAAATGCAAATGAAGTGATTATCTATACACATAAGAGCCCGGACATTTCGGAACACCCAAGTTAATTTAGTGAGGTTTCGAACTATCTAAGGGTGTGTTCTCTGAATAATGGGTGGAGTTACAAAAAGGTCAGCCAAAAAGCAAGGGTTATGCTGTTTTTCTCCAGAATTGCCCAGGGGAGATGGGTGCTGGCCAGCAGACATAAGTTTCTGGTCAGCCTAACAGACTCCACCCTACAGTGAGGACATAAGTATCTGGCTTGCAGCACTCCATAGCCTCAGGCGTTAAGGTCACTCAACCAACTCTTCTTCCCAATTACATTTAATTTGAAGGAGAAATGAAGAAAAAAAAATAGGACCAAATTGAGATGAGAATAAATGTCGAAGATTTCATTACCATTATTATTCATTTGTTAAGAGTGGCACAGGCATGTATACTTGCTTAGAAGAAAAAGTTGTGTAATGGATGGCCTATGGCCAGTGGAGAAAAAGAATGTCATGGACCCATAGTGTAAGTAGACTATAGGAAGGACAGTGCTTCCTCTAAAATGTATAAAGCAGGCAGAAAAAAAGAAATACAAAGAAATAGAAAATATTATGGTTGTTGGAGCACAACATTGAGAAATTTATATGTTATATCCATTAGTTTTTCTGAAAGTGAAATAGGGAAATGATCAGTTATCTTGAAGGGAAAGGCAAGGGATTATGACAAAGACAATAATGTTTTTTAATAGCTGTATGGGAACATGGAAGAAGGAATTTCTTCCATCTTTTGTATTTGTAGAGACAAATACAGAGTAGAGTGTCTGAGCAATGCTAAAGTCACAACCGAAGATAGAGATAATACATTTTAAGGATATAATTCTTCTCTATAAAACAGATGCTAGTTTTAGCCCAAGGCTGGGTGTGAATAGGTTAAAGGAAAGAGAAAGAAATAATAGGGGAAATGAAGAAGTTAGGTAGAGATTGGTAGATGTGTCAAATTATATAAATTACACTGGATAAAAAAAGTGAAATTAGATAAAGGGTGTAGGGATAGACTATGTGAAAATAAAAATATCAAGGAAATAAAAATTCTGATGCCATCAAATGAATCAAACAAATGAGAAAGGTGCAAAAATAGAATATGGTTAAAAATTATTTTCTCACACATGATTAATCCCTATCTCTTGATCTGTGTTGTTTATAGCACCTAGTCATACTTGCCATTTTGGTTTTTTTGAAGACTGAGATTTTGTTTGTCTTATTTATTGATGTATCCCTACCACCTAGAGTGGTCACTGGCACACTATAAATGATTAATAATTATTTTTAAATATTTTATTTCATAGGGCATATAGGTCTTAGTATGGGTGACACATTGGATGACAGGTTTTAAAAAAATAAGAAGTCTTAATTCCTAAGAGAATTACTTAGGAAACATTCATGGCAGAGTTGGGTCAAGTTTCTCATTCAGGGCATTAGAAACTCAACTTTTTCATTCAAGGAATCAGAGGAATGAGAAACTCAACTTTTTCATTCAAGGAATGAGAAGGTCTGAGAAACTTGATCCAACTCTGCCATTAATGTATCCTAAATAATTCTCTTAGGAATTAAGGCTTCTTATTTATTTAAAACCTCTCATCCAATGCATCACCCACACTAAGACCTATATGCCTTATGAAATCAAATTTTTAAAAATAATTACTAATTCATGACTGGATTAACAAAATGTGGTATATGTATACCATTGAGTACTGCTCAGCCATTAAAAAAAAAAAAATAATGAACTACCTATTGTATTATCCTGGATGGAGCTGGAGCCCATTCTTCTAAGTGAAGTATCACAAGAATGGAAAAACAAACACCACGTGTACTCACCATTAAATTGGTACTAACTTATCAACACTAATGTGCACATATGGGAAGTAACATTCACAGGGTGTTGGGCAGGTGGGAGGGATGGCGGAGTGGGTAATTCCACACCTAGTGCATGCAGTGTGTACTGTCTGGGGAATGGATGCACTTGTCAGGGGGTGCAAAGGCAATTTATGTAACCAAA